>JAOTQJ010002584.1:0-18846 GCA_025642045.1 Solanum sejunctum | reverse complement strand
AATGTACTAAGTATGTAGGGTACAATGCAACAAGAGATCGACAACATAGTTAAAATGCATATTTAAGCAATAGATGATCATATAACAATATGATATGCTTGAATGATACTTGAAGTAAACATTCTTGTGTATAGAACATATTCATGTGTAGGAAGAGATGATTATTAGTAACCAAGGCCTACCACCTCTTTGGCAAGGCGATTGAGGTACAAACCCCTCAACATAGTTGCACGGTCCTGCTACCTCCTAAGCGAGGCAATTGAGGTACAAACCCCCTAACATGGTTGCATGGGCCTACTTCCTCCCAAGCGAGGCAACTGAGGTACAAAACCCCTAACATGGTTGCAAGGGCCTACTAGCTCCCGAGCGAGGCAATTGAGGTACAAAACCCCCAACATGGTTGCACGTGCCTACTACTTCCCGAGCGAGATAATTGATGTACATACCCCCCAACATGGTAGTTCGGGCCTACTACCTCCCAAACGAGGCAATTGATCAACTTCCAACATTATAGATACTTTTCATGAAATCAACACATTTATATCATCCTTTCATCATCATAAAGTCATACAAGTCATAGGTCATGCAGTAGAACATCAATGGTTGAAGAACCCTAACCCAAACATTTTATCAAACACTTGGTGGGTGTGTAATGCTAGTGTAAAACCATGCAATTAAAGAGTAACATCATGAAAGAAATCTTGAAGTAAATCATCCCACCAATACTTGATAACATCATCATACAATTTACATCAAAACCCTTCATAAAATCTCAAGATAGATCCAAGATTCGTAGCTCAAAACATGCTAAAATAGTCACTTTTACAAAACCCCAACCTAGTTCATAGTCAAATTCATAATAAAAGATCCATAAGTAAAATCAACATAGAAACATGAAATTTGTGTAAAAAAGGAAGCTTGGGCACCATGGATGAAATGACTCAATGGTTGAAACCCACATACCTTGACTTTGATGAATCCTTGAAGAAGATTGGAAATGGAGACTTGAAGCTTGAATGAAAACCTTAAGATTCGAATTGAGTTTTGGACTTGAATTTAGGGTGAAATATTTGTCTAAGTGTTTGGGAGAGTATTGAGGAATGTCTGTATGATATTAAGGTGAAATATGGCTAAGTATAGGTATTTTTACACATGGGAAGACTTAGGCCCAAGACCCAAAAGCCTTGGACTGAGATGAAAATCATTAGAAATAAAATACACAGGTCCACGACACATACCTATCTTGGAGGAACTTTTTACATAGGTCTGCCATGGCTGCACATCGTGGCACCATCATGGATCGATTTTGGAAATCACAATTTTGGAAAAATAAAATTATGATTCGTTTGCTCTAAAATTAGGGTTAGACCCATTTTCCACTCAATTTTCCCCTTGATTATGAATATGAAGTTGAATTTTTGATATTACACATATATTTTGAGATATATGGAAATTACGATTCCAGGCACTTTCGAGGCACATTTTCTAGCACTTTTTAGGGTCATTGCAATATCTCTCCCTTGGGAACATTTGTCCACAAATATTAAAGAAATGTATATGAGAAGAGTAATCATGAAGAAATTAGCCACAACAAGAACACATCAACACCCTTAAAACACCATTTTCAAAATCTCAACATAAGTATAAAATAAATTACCATGAATTTTGTCAATATAAATATGAATGCATGCAAATGACTTAGGGGCTGAAACATAAGAGATAAAATCTCATAGAAGACTTAGAATTAGTACCTTAGGCTTGAGTAGGGGGGAAGAGATAAGGATATCGTTTTTGCATGTCCATTTCGGCCTCCCATGTAGCACTTTCATCTTGTTGATTCCTCCAAAGGACCTTAATAGAAGTAACATCCTTGTTCCTCAATCTCTTCACTTGTCTATACAAGATCTCTATGGAGCCTCTTCATATGACAAGTTTTCCTCAAGTACCCCCACAATATCAAGAGGCACAATAGCATTAGGGTCACCCACACACTTTCTCAATATAGACACATGGAAGACCGGATGAACCAATTCCATTTCACTAAGAAACTCCAACTCATAGGCCACCTTACCAATCCTCCTCATCACCCTATAAGGACCCATAAATGTTGGACTTAATTTACCCTTCTTACCAAAATAGACACACCCTTCATGGGTGACAGCTTCAAATAAACCCAATGGACTTTAAATTCAAGCTCCCTCCTTCTCACATCAGCATAGGACTTTTGACAACTTTGGGTTGTTCTCAACCTTTCTCTAATCAACCTTATCTTCTCCATAGCATCCATAACCAGATTCAGACCTAAAAAACTCATTTCTCCCACTTCAAACCACCCACCCGGTAATCTACAATGTCTACCATAGAGGACTTCAAAAGGAGCCATGCCAATGCTAGAATGATAGCTATTGTTATTAGCAAACTCAATCAATTGAAGGTGATCATCCCAACTAACCTTAAACTCTAAAATATAAGCTCTAAGCATATCCTCAAAAGTTTGGATAGTTCTTTCGGCTTGGCCATCCGTTTGAGGGTGAAAGGTCATACTAAGCTTTACCTTGGATCTAAGACCTCTTTGGAAGGACCCCCAAAAGTGTGAAGTGAATTGAGCACCACAATCAGATATGATAGACAAGGGCACCCTATGTAACCTCACCAACTCATGAATATATAATTTAGCATAGTCTTCGGCCTCATAATTAGTAGTTTTAACCGACAAGAAATAAGTCGTCTTTGTCATCCTTAAAACCACAACCCAAATAGAATCAAAACACTTTCTAGTCTTAGGCAATCCAACCACCAAATCTATGTTACTTTCCTCTTACTTCTAAGTGGGGATCTCTATGTCTTGGGTTAGGCCACCTGATCTTTGGTGTTCGGCTTTGACTTATTGGCAACTATGACAACCGGGTACAAATTTGGCTATGTCTTTCTTCATACCTCCCTACCAAAACACATCCCTCAAATCTTTATACATCTTAGTAGAACCAGGGTGAATAGAATAGGTAGAATTAGGAGCCTCATCAAGAGTCTTCTTTCTCAAATCACCAATACGAGACACACACAACCTAACTTGGTACCTAAGGGCACTATCTCTCCCTTGGAAGAAAATCTCCACCTTGCCCTCTCTACCAAGGCCTTCAATTCTAACAAGAAGGGATTGTGCTCTTACTTTGCTTTCACCTCATCAACCAAGGAAGACTTAGAACTATCAACAACCACAATGCCATCATTATCAACCTCTTCCAACCTAACCCCAATCTAGCCAACTGATGGACCTCCCTAGCCACCTCTATGCCTCCACCATCAGCATGAGTTAGGCTACCTATAGGCACCCTACTCAAAGCATTCGGCACAACATTAGCCTTACCGGGATGATAATGCACACTCATATCATAATCCTTAAGAAGTTCTATCCACCTTCTTTGCCTCAAGTTGAGATCTTTTTGAATGAACACTTATTAGAGGCTTTTATGATCGTTGAACACATCAAAATGCACCCCATTCAAATAATGATTCCAAAGTTTTAAAGCAAAAACCATGGCGGCCAATTCTATGAATAGGATAATTTTTTTTATGCACTTATGCCTAGAAGCATAGGCTATCACCTTACCATTTTGCATCAACACACAACCCAAACCAATCTAGGAGGCATCATAATATATAACAGATCCTTCTAACCCTTTCGGTACAGACAAGATAGCAGCGGAGACAAAATTATCCTTCAAGGTTTGGGAACTCCTTTCACACTCATCGGTCCATAAAAACTTAGCCTTCTTTTGGGTCAACTTAGTCATGGGAGAAGCAATAGAAGAGAACCCATTCATAAACCTCTAATAGTAACCCGCTAAGCCCAAGAAGCTTCTAATGTCCGATGGGGTTAATGGTCTAGGACAATTTCTAATCACATCCATCCTTTTAAGGTACACCTTAATACTATCCGCTGACACCACATGACCTAGAAACACAACTTCCTTCAACAAAAATTAATACTTCTCTTACTTAGCATACAACTTCTCTTCCCTCAATCTTTGTAGAACTACCCTCAAATGAGCCACATGCTCTTTTTCATTGTAAGAGTATATCAATATATCATCAATGCAAACCATAACAAACACATCAAGGTAGGGTTTAAGGACCCCATTTGTAAGATCCATGAAGATAGTCGGTTATTGGTCAACCTAAAAGACATAACCACAAATTCATAATGCCCATACCTAGTACGGTGTGATACCCAATAACTTTATGCTCTTGTGTATCCATGTTTCAAGCCTCATTTGATTAGTTCGGGGTTGTAGTAGGTTCATGCGAGACTCTTAGTACCTAAAAGAGTTTAAGAGTTCCCTAAAAGTTGAGTTTTGGGTGATGGTTCATGCAAGGGTCAACTTTAAACAAGCATAACTTTTAGCACATTTAGAACTGAGTGGCCCACAACATATCAAATGAAAGTCCTTTGAGTTAGCTTCGCAATGCACTTGGTTTCACCTCATTCTAATGTTGTATGAAGGAGTTATGACCATTTTTGAGAGATCCTCCCATGCAATGAAGCCCCACAGGCACCCATAGGGGCAGTGTGGCCTTGCACGGGTCATGGGAAATGTTTGGGGTAGGAAAATAGTGTGGTGAGGCTAAGTCTTGGTCCACAACCAGTGGTACAGGTCTTGTGACTCACCACTGGTCGTGAGGAGGGGCGTGGAAGTGTTTTAAGAGGCTTGGCTAGGCGTGGGTGACATTGAAAGCTAAAGCATGGGTCGCGACTGCCTTGTATGGCTCGTGTGAGGGGGTACGAGCCATGGCACTAGAGTGTATGGTGGCCAGAAATATTTTTTGTCTAAGTAAGGTGGGACGAACTAGTACACGGTCCATGTAACGCCACACAATCTGTGAAGCGGTCCTTCAAAGTGACAAGACGTCAATTTTTCCAAGTTTCCAGACTTCCATTTTTTTCATCAAGGCACTTCACACGGGCACTCCACACATCCCATGGTATGCCACATGGTCAGTGAAGTCTCCAATGAGATTAGACTTTTCCAATTTTTTCATCCGTTCACTAATGGCATTTTTTATAAACTTTAGTTATTCGATTGACCTTTTTAGACTTCCAATGCTATCTTAACCTTCCTAAAAGACCTAAAGAAGGTTCCAAAGGATCAAACACATTATTCTCAAACTCAAATGCACTCTCAATTCTCTCAAAAGCCTCCATTAAGCTCCAATTCAATTTCAAGGAAACTCAAGAACAAGATTGGATTCAAAGATCATTTCCAAGCCTCCATTCTTCCTAATCTCAATTCCAACAAACTCTACACCTAAGGTATGTGGTGTTAAAATATTAGGTCCTGCCAACCATGGTGCCTAAAACCTCTTTTATTTAATATTGCATGATTTTAAGTTGATTTTACAAATGGGTTTGCTAGTATGAACATGTCTATGAACTATGTTAAAGCTATGTAAAGTTATGACTATTTTGCCATGTTTTGAGCTATAAATCCTAGATCTCTTGTAAGTTTGATGAAGAGTTTTGATGTATTATTGCTTGAGGGTATTTCGAGGTATTTATTGATGGTTTTATAATGGATTTATTTGCATGATTTCATCTCTAAATTGCGTGGTCTTATATTACCATTTTACACTCGCCAAGTGTTTGATAAAATGTCTGGTTATGGTTTCTTGAGGAATTAAAGGTACAAAGCATGTCTTATGTTATGATGATGAAAAAAGAGTATGTATATGATGTTATGATGATGATAAAAGGAAAGTATATGTATGATATCTCTCTATATGGTGTTGGATTGACCATCGCCAATTGAGGAGTTTGCCTCAATCACCATCGGAGGTAGGGTGTGACCATCCTCTAACCTATCAAGGGGTTTGTATCTTGGTAACCTATCAAGTGGTTGTACCTTGGCACTAGGGTGATGGGGCGAAATCATCACTAACTATCAAGGGGTTGTACCTTGGTAACCTATCAAGGGGTTTGTACCTTGACACCAAGGTGATAGGGTGGCATCATCACTATCCTATCAAGGGGTTTGTACCTTGGTAACCTATCAAGGGGTTTGTACCTTGGCACCTAGATAATGCGGCATCATCATCACCAACCTAGCAAGGGGTACTTTGGAAATCTAGCTTGGTCCTTTCTACACATATGTTATTATGTATAAGCGTGAGTTACTTAAGCATGTTTTCCTTAAGCATTGATCATACATGCATTATTGTTATATTATGCCTATTGCCTATTGTTATGCATTTTGATTATGATGCCTATCTCTTGTTGCATTGCATCCTACATATTTAGTACTTTTAAACGTACTAACGCATACTCTTGCCTACATGATATCACCATGTAGGAACCAGAGCTCCATTTGGTCATCATCATCCTTCAAGTGGC
Source organism: Solanum sejunctum (assembly GCA_025642045.1). Taxonomy (NCBI): domain Eukaryota; kingdom Viridiplantae; phylum Streptophyta; class Magnoliopsida; order Solanales; family Solanaceae; genus Solanum; species Solanum sejunctum. The sequence goes on along the minus strand of JAOTQJ010002584.1, from coordinate 12,458 downwards.
TAGTGGTATCCATTCAAGCTAGTTGGTGAGTCCTCATGTGCGAGGGCAATATCTATGTTCTTAAGCTATGCATTAAAGACTATCCTTCTTTTCGGTATATTTTTACTATGAGGGTGAGCCCAGTTGCTTGTCTTGGCCCCTGTTAAGTTCTATGTTAGAGGTGCTGTTGGGCAAGTTATATATTATGCTTGAGCTTTGATTTACTTATGATATTCAAGCTATTTAAATATAAGTCTATCCCATAGTCTCAATTCCCTTTATTTATGTTTCTTACATTATTTTGCATTACTTCCGCGACCAAAGATGTGTAATGATATGCTACGAGGATTATTTAGGGTTTCTTTGGGTTTTTTATTTGCCGGTCATGTCTAGGCCCTAGGCTTGGGTCATGACATCTGGGAAGACATCTTGGGAATGTAACACTACCTCACCTTTACTTGATGATGCCCGGACCAAAGATCAATCTTAGAGAAGTGGCTAGCCCCTTGAAGTTGGTCAAAAAAATCATCAATTCTTGGTAGAGGATACTTATTCTTGATGGTGACCCTATTAAGTTGTCGATAGTTAATACACATTCTAAGAGACCCATCCTTCTTCCTCAGAAACAACACCAGTGCACCCCAAGGTGATTGGCTAGGCCTAATAAAACCCTCCTCTAACAAATCTCTTAATTACTCCTTCAACACCTTTAACTCCACCGGGGTCATACAATAAGGAGGAATAGAAATGGGTTAAGTATCGGGAAGGAGGTCTATACCAAAGTCTATTTCCCTTTCAAGAGAGAAGAATCAACTGAGGAAAGCCGCCTTAAACTCCTCTCATATAATCACATTGTTGTTCCCCTTCTCCTCCTTCTATAGAGTGTACCATATTTGAGCTACCCCTTGAGTTGGTAAGCCACCAACTTCGCCTTTTCTTCCGACCTCATACCCATAAAGTACAACATATTATATACCTCATCAATAAAATCTTAAGGGTCCTCATCTACTTTAGACCCATTAAACTACGGTGGGTTCATCCTCATAAAGTCCCTTACATGAGATGCTGGAGTAGGAGCATGAGGGTCTTAGGACCCTTGGTTGGCTTGATTAGCCACAAAACTTGTGCAAGCAAGGTGAGAGCATCCTAGAGCTCACCATCAGTCGGTTGCTCCTTAGGTATGCGGGCTCTTCTTCCTCTTGTGTTAGGCGTGATCTAGCATAGCAAAGAACAATCGTTAAGGGGGGGGGGAAACCTTGCCTCAACTTTCTATAGCACAACATAGAGTAAGAAGGAGGAAAATATTTCCTAAAATACCTCATAGCCTCTTACTCATAGTTGTGGTACATAACACAACCATGAATAAGATTTTAATTGATGTGGTGTGTTGGATACCGAGGAACATTTACAACCTAGTTCTCTGATATCAAGTTTGTCATGACCAAAGCCTAGGGCCTAGATGTGACATGGCATATGGCAAAATCCAAAGGGACCCCAAGCAAGCGTCTTAACATATCATTACACATTCTTGGTCGCGGAAGCAATAAATTACCAATGAGAGATAGTAAATAGGGATAACCAGGCCAAGTGGCATCTTTATAGCATAAAACAGCTAGAGTCAAGAGAGTGAAGGTTTATAGCATCAATACAGATCTTATCTAGGAACACCTCTAAAATATGGAACTTAGCGGGGGCCAAGACAAACAACTGGGCTCACCCTCACAGTCAAACATACAATAAAAGGAATAAAAGTCTTTATACATAGCATAAGATCAAGACATTGTCCCCAAAGTTCATGACTCACCACTTGCTTTGTAGAGAAATTGTACTAGTCATGTGGATGATGATGATGATCAAGTGGGCTCCAATTCCTACATGGTGACGCTATGTAGGCATAGAGTGTGCGTTAGTACGTTTGAATATACTAAGCATGTAGGGTGAAATGCAACAAGAGATAGGCAACATAGTAAAAATGAATATTTATGCAATAGATGATCATATAACAATATGATATGCATGAATGATACTTGAAGTAAACATGCTTGTATATAGAACATATTACATGTGTAAGAAGAGAACATTATTAGTAACCAACGCCTACCACCTCCTTGGCGAGGTGATTGAGATACAAACCCCTTAACATGGTTGCACGGGCCTACTACCTCCCAAGCAAGGCAATTAAGGTACAAACCCCCCAATATGGTTGCATGGGCCTACTACCTCTTGAGCAAGGCAATCGAGGTACAGATCCCCCAATATGGTTGCACAGGCCTACTACCTCCCGAGCGAGGCAATTGAGGTACAAACCCCCAACATGGTTGCATAGGCCTACTAGCTCCCAAGCGAGGAAATTGAGGTATAAACCCCCCAACATGGTTGCATGGGCCTACTACCTCTGGAGCGAGCAATTGAGCTACATACCTCCCAATATGATAGTTGGGCCTACTAACTCCCGAATGAGGCAATTGATCAACTTCCAACACTATAGATACTTTTCATGAAATTAATGCATTTATATAACCCTTTTATCATCATAAAGTCATACAAGTCATAGGTCATGCAATAGAACATTAATGGTTCAAGAACCCTAACTCGGATATTTTATCAAACACTTGGTAGGTGTATAATGCTAGTATAAAACCATAAAATTAAAGAGTGAAATCATGCAATAAATCTTGAAGTAAATCGTCCCACCAATACTTGGTAACATCATTATACAATTTAAATCAAAACTCTTCATCAAATCTCAAGATAGATCTAAGATTCGTAGCTCAAAACATGCTAAAACAGTCGCACTTTACAAAACCCCAACATAGTTCATAGTCAAATTTTTAATAGAAGATCCATAAGTAAGATCAACTTAGAAACATTAAATTTATGTAAAAAGGAAGCTTGGGCACCATGGGTAAAAGGACCCAATGGTTCAAACCCACATACCTTGACTTTGGAGAATCCTTGAAGAAGATTAGAAATGGAGACTTAAAGCTTGAATGAAAACCTTAAGATTCAAATTGAGTTTTGGACTTGAATTTAGGGTAAAATATTTGTCTAAGTGTTTTGAAGAGTATTTGGGAATATCTTGTATGACATGAAGGTAAAATATGGCTAAGTATATGTATTTTTATGCATGGAAAGACTTAGGCCCAAGACCCCAAAGTCTTGGACCGAGATGAAAATCACTGACAACTAAATACACAGGTCCGCATCTGGTCCGCAATGCAGACCTATCATGGAGGCACATTTTACACAGGTTCACGATGGTTGTACATTGTGGCACAATCGCTGATCGATTCTAGAAATTAAAATTTTTAGGAAAATAAAATTGCGATTCATTTGCTATAAAATCAGTGTTAGACCTTTTCGCCACTCAATTTTATCCCTGATCACAAATATAAAGTCAAATTTTCAATACTAAGCACAAATTTTGAGATATATTAAAATTACGATGCCAGGCACTTTTGAGGCACATTTTCGAGCACTGTTTTGGGGTCGTTTCAGTTTCAGTGATAGTGATGAATGAAAATCAACCGAATTTTATGAACTTATTGTATAAAAATCATTTAGTTGATTAATGAGTCTCAATAATTGAAGTACTTGATAAATCAACTGCTAAATGCGCAACCTTATGTTGTTGTAGTAACTTAAATTAATGTAGCAATTAAAGAAATTAAAAGTACAGGTACTTAAGCAGTTTCTTAAGAGTAGCTGAAAATAATTTTAGCAAGTGGACAACTTTTAACAATAATTGTTGCATTTTCTTAAAAATATTTTAGCAAGTAGGATGTCTGATTTAGCAATTGTCATAGATGCTGAACAAAATTCTCAGCAAATGATTTGTATGATTTTAGCAATTGTTGAAGTTGTTGAGAAACTTTTTGGCAAATTATTGAGTAATTAGATTGTTAATTATTATCTAATTAACTTTTTAGCAACTGCTTAAGTAGCTATACTTTTAAATTCGTAAATTGCTACCTTAAGTTATTGTTATAGTAACTTTAGTTGTTGTTGTAATAACTTTAGTTATCTATGCATCTTAAATCATTTATTGTAGTTTATTTTTCTATTTTATTGAAGAAATGGTTATGCTAATTTAATTTTATTTCATTTGTATAGATAAAATGGCTTAGACAAAAAACAAAATGTGTTTCAGGCAAACCTATTTCGTAAGTCTAGCAGGCTTAATCCATAATCCTAAAATAGAAGCAAAAATAGTAGTGGAAGTAGAAGCATCTACTTTACGTTTTGATGCCACAATGTTATATGAGGGAGGAGGTAGCCTCAACTCCTAGACAAACAAATGAGAGGTCTGAGACTCAACAACAATTGACAATAGATAAAGCTGGTTCTTCTTCAAAACAAGAAGAAGAAAAAGAAGAAAATATATATGACAAAGCTGATTAAGCTTTAAAACAAGCAAGCAAATCAGACAATCTCCCTGTTGCTTCCACTGTTGATTCCCCTCCAAACAGTCCTCCTTCAATAGATGTTGTTGTTAAAACCATTAGATTTTTAATCTATCGTCTGTAGGTATACTTGGATAATCACGAACTTGATTTAAAAAGTGATATTGTTATTCAATTGGGTATGGAAAAACCTTTTGTTGAGTAGAAAGGTTTTGGTGGCACAAAAGTTAGAAAGATATTTTTGATCTACTATATTTGGGAAGTATTTAGACATATTTGAGTAAAAAGTTTCAAAGTTTCCTATGAGCTTAGTGTATTAACTTCTTCGGCAAAGAATTATTTATGATGAAAAAAATATAATTTGGATCAATTGTCGTGGCATGCCAGTTTGTTTTGGTATGAAAGAATTTGCAATCATGACAAGCTTAAACTATCATCATACTTTTGTTATTATTGATCTGTTAGAGAAGTCATCGAAGAGTTCTAATTCTAAGGTTGTTGAAAGGCACAAGTAATTGCGTAAGTTAATCGGAAAAAGGTTCAAAGATAAGGATTTGATTGTCCTTCTAAACTTCAAGGAGGTTAAGAAAAATTCCAAGAAGTCACTGTGATTACATTGGTTCGCGCATACTATTCTTTGTGCACGGGATCAAAGCACAAAAATTCAGGCTAACTGGATTGACCTTTGCGCCGATTGGAAAGAATTTCGTGCCTATTCATGGGGCCATGGAAGCTTCATACTTACCATTGAATATCTGTTGAAGGAATTGAACCCAACAAGAAAAGCAACTAGTATTTTTGGCTTACCTTGGGCTTTCATGGTAAACTTTGTTATTTGTTCAATACATTTTCATCTTTATTAATGTTTGGTTCATAATTTTGATCTGTGACGATATTATTTTATATAGGTTTAGTCATTTGAAGCTATTCCCCAATTTCAGTGTCTGTTTAAACATTTATCAGATGAAGAAAATTGCCCGAGAATTCTTAGATGGCTAAATGCTAGAAAAAATAATTCTATTAAAATTAATGATTTGTTTGATCCCCAGTCTGACTCAATAAGACTTCTCATTCTAATTTTGTATTATATTCAACAATTATTTTGCTAGCATGTGTCTAGTCTCAGCAGATTGTTGTGCCTAGCCTCAACAATTATTGTGGCTGTCACAATAGTTACTGAAATAATTTTGGCAATTATTATGCCTATCCTCAGCAATTGTTATAGCTATCATAATAGTTGCTAAATTATATTGAACAAAATACTTAGTGCAATTATCACACTTAAATTATTTGGCTAGTATATGTCTAGTCTCAACAGTTGTTATGTCTTAGTCTCAACAATTACTGTGGTTGTCATAACAGTTGTTGACATAATTTTTGCAATTGTTATGCCTATTTATAACAATTATTATAACTATTTATTTTTTATGTATAGATTGTGTACCTGTAGAATGGGATGAAATATATTGCTGAATTTATTCCATTGGAAGAAGACAAGATACATCCCAAGGTTGAAAAGTTTCGAAAGAATTTGGTTAGAGCATCGGCTATTAAAAAAAATTTATCTGTTGTTGAAAAGGAGTTTGATGCTGCAAGAGCTATTGACGAAGTTGTTGCTAGTGTTGTGAATGACGTTGCAATAACATTTAAAAATTATTTTTATATTGATGGTGATGCTGGTGATATTGGTGCAACTGTTAGTGAAGGTACTGATGTTTCTAGTGTTGGTGTTGGTGTTGGTGTTAGTGATGGTACTGTTGGTGCTGGTGTTGATAGTGCTATTCGTGGAGACTCTAGGGTTCTTTCATGTTCTTGTAAATGTAAAAATATTTCTAAACAAATGGTTCAGTTGATTGCCAAGGTGGAGACTCTAGATACACACGTCATGACACTGATGTCAAAAAGGGGCATCGAGCCATCTTTGGTAATCTCAGACTCTTACACTCTTGTTGGTGTAAAAAGGAGAAAAGTCCAGATTTCTAAGGCACTATCAAGTGCCAAAAGAGGTAGTCAACACATCAAAGAGCTCCAAAAGTAGGGTGGGTTGTTGAAAATTTTCCTGGGCTGTAGTTATGTTATTGACAGACAAAAACTACTTTTTTTTATGTTTTTTTGAATGGTGGTTTCATCGTGAACTTTTAGTTTTCTTTTATGTTTTTTTGAATGTTGATTTAATGTTAAATTTTTATGTTATTATATATATTTTTAGTTAATTATATAATATGCTAGTGTTGAATCTTTGATATTTAGAATTGATATAGCAATTGTTGTAGTTGTTAAAAAAATAGCATGTAGAATGTGTAAATTAATAATTGTTGTAATTGCTGAAATTAACTTTAGCAAGTGAATAGCCTCCAATAATAATTGTTGTAATTGTTTAAAAATATATTAGCAAGTAGTAGGTCTGATTTAACAATTGTTGTAGTTGCTAAACAAATTAGCAAGTAGAATGTGTAAATTAACAATTGTTGTAATCGATAAAATTAATTTTAGCAAGTGAATAGCATCAACAACAATTCTTGCAATTGCTTAAAAATATATTAGCAAGTAGTAGGTCTGATTTAGCAATTGTTATAGTTGCTAAAAAAAATTAGCAAGTAGAATGGGCAAGTTAACAATTGATGCAATTAGTGAAATTAATTTTGGCAAGTGAATAGCATCGACAATAATTGTTGCAATTGCTTAAAAATATATTAGCAAGTAGTAGGTCTGATTTAACAATTATTGTAGTTGCAAAAAATAATTAGCAAGTAGAACGCGTAACTTAATAATTATTGTAATTGCTGAAATTAATTTTAGCAAGTGAATAGCCTCCGATAAAAATTATTGTAATTGCTTAAAAGTATATTAACAAGTATTATGTCTGATTTAGCAATTGTTGTAGTTGCCAAAAAAAAATTTAAAAGTTGAATGTGCAACTCAAAAATTGTTGTAATTGCTGAAATTAATTTTAGTAAGTGAATATCCTCCAACAATAATTGTTGCAATTGCTTAAAAATATATCAGCATGTAGTAGGTCTGATTTAGCAATTGTTGTAATTGCTAAAAAAATTTAGCAAGTAAAATGTGTAACTTAACAAATGTGTAACTTAACAATGTGTAAAAATAAGTCTTTAATACATTTCTGGAGTTACCCAGCACAACAAAAAAGATTCTAAACAGTGATAACACCCAGTTACCATATTTAAGGGCCAGAAAAAGGAAAATCATACATGCAAAAATTTGACAGAGAGAGTAATGTGCCAAATGACATATTTACAAAAAAAAATAGTTAGTACTAATAGATTAATACAACAGACATGGAAGATTGAAAAATGTGGCTATGACATATACAAAAAAGATTTACAAAAGAGGGCAATTGCTAAACTGCTAAGAGTTACTGTTATACAGAACATTTTATAAAAAATAGCTAAAGTGATGCCTACTTGTACCAAAAATCAAGGTACCATGATAGTTGACTAAGTTGGAGTAATTTTGCATTCTCCGGTATCTATTCCCTCTATTCCTTCACTGACAATAAATAAGAAAGTCACAAGATAAAGGTTGAATCTGAAAAACAGACTACAGGACGTTACCTAAAATCAACAAAGAGAGAAGTTTTTGGGCTGCTATAAGAGGAAACCATCAAGATCACAGATTACCATCTGTGAGAAGACAAAGAAATGTACGAATAATAAAAAGGTGCAGGATACTAGAAGTAAGTAACAAAATACTTACTCAATCTTAAATGGTGACAAAATGAAAGATCCATATCGGTTGGTGGATGAACAGTGCTGCAAAGAAGAGAAGAAGAAAAAGCATAACTCAAAAGACAACTCTTACTCTTACTATGACTCTGATTGATGGACTGACTGACTGAAATGACGATGGAAAAAACAAAACAAAGGTACTTTCTTATTATTAATGCATTGCAGGTGGGTTGGATCCTTGGGATGGATTTGGGTTGGGTTTAACAATTATTTATTTATTTGCATAATAAAATGAGTTTTTAGGTCAATAAATTTATTTTGAAAAAAAATCTTAGAAAGTAGTCTGTTTGATTTAGCAATTATTGTAATTGCTAAAAAAAATTAGCAAGTGGATATCCTTACACAACAATTGCTTAAAAATATATATGCAAGTAGCATGTGTAATGTAGAAATAGCTGTAATTGCTGAAAATAATTTTAGCAAGTGGATAGCCTCCGACAACAACAATTGCAATCTATTGAAAATAACTTAGCATGTAGTAGGTCTGATTTAGAAATTATTGTAGTTGCGTAAACAAGAATTAGCAAGTGGATATCCTTACACAATAATTCGTTAAACTTATATTATCAAGTAGAATGTGTAACTTAACAATTATCGTAATTGCTAAAAATAAGTTTAGCAAGTGGATAGCCTTCAACAACAATTGTTCCATTTGCTTAAAAGTATCTTAACAAGTAAAATGTCTGATTTAGCAATTGTTGTAGTTGCTGAAAATAATTTTAGCAAGTGGACAACCTTCAACAATAATTGTTGCATTTGCTTAAAAATATTTTGGCAAGTAGAATGTCTAATTTAGCAATTGTTGTAGTTGTTGAACAAAATTCTCAGCAAGTGAGTTGTCAGATAGCAATTGTTAAAGTGATATCAACGCAAATATGCATGTTATGAAATAAATGAACATGATATGGATTCCACAGACAAATCCACTCATTATCTCTAACCACAACAGTATATATATGTATATAAAAAATATAAAATTCTCATAGTGGTGCACTACAAGGAATTATAAAAGAATGTACAAATTGAGCAATAATAAAAATAAAATAATTTAAAAAAAATTTCTTACACTATTTCAACTCAAGTAAATAAAATTTCAGGGTCGTTATATATATAACCATTATTTATTACAAATATAATTAAAAAAATACTCAAAATTTTCATGTATTTTATTAAAATTATACGTTTTAAAAATTAAAAATAACTTTGATTGTTGAGAAAGTTTTAACAAATTATTGAGTAATTTGAATGTTAATTGTTATCTAAACCATATTAAATGATAAATAAAGTAATTTTGATGTATTATGGTAATTAGAGTTGATTTGGTTGCGATCTTGTACAATTACATAGTAATTTATTCACAACAGACAATAAATCAATTAACTAAACCCGTAATCAATATTAATTGAATAATTTGAATGTTATTATTATCTAAATCATATTAAATGATAAATAAGCGGAAAACCTTTAACACTAATTATTGCATTTGTTTAAAAATATTTTAGTAAGTAGGATGTCTAATTTAACAATTGTTGTAGTTGCTGAACAAAATTCTCAGCAAGTGAGTTGTGAGATTTAGCAATTGTTGAAGTTGTTGAGAAAGTTTTAGAATATTGTTGAGTAATTTGAATTTAATTATTATCTAAACCATATTAAATAATTAATAAAATAATTTTGATATATTGTGGTAATTAGAGTTGATTTGGGTTGCGATTTTGTACAGTTACGTAGTAATTTGTTCATAACAAATAATAAATCGATCAACTAAATGCGTAATCAACATTAATTGAGTAATTTAAATGTTGATTATTATACAAATCATATTAAATGATAAGTAAGGTAATTTTGATGTATCATGATACTTAGAGTTGATTTTAGTTGCGATTTTGTAGAGCTACTTAGTAATTTCTACATAACAGATAATAAATCAATCAACTAAATGCGCAATCAATATTAATTGAGTAATTTGAATGTTAGTTATTATATAAATCATATTAAATAATAAATAAAGTAAATTCGATGTATTATTGTACTTAGAGTTGATTTTGGTTGCGATTTTGTACAGTTACGTAGTAATTTGCTCATAACAGACAATAAATCAATTAATTAGTCGCGTAATCAACATTAATTGAGTAATTTGAATTTTAATTATTATATAACTCATATTAAATGATAAATAATATAATTTTGATATATTGTGGTACTTAGAGTTGATTTTGGTTGCTCTTTTGTACATTTACATAGTAATTTGTTCACAATAGACAATATATCGATCAACTAAACACATAATCAATATTAATTGAGTAATTTGAATATTAATTATTGTATAAATTATATTAAATGATAAATAAAGTAATTTTGATGTACTGTGGTACTTAGATTTGATTTTGGTTGCGATTTTGTACAGTTACGTAGTAATTTGTTCATAACAGACAATAAATCAATCAAATAAATGCGTAATCAACATTAATTGAGTAATTTGAGTGTTAATTATTATCTAAATCATATTAAATGATAAATGAGGTAATTGTTATGTATTCTGGTACTTAGAGTTAATTTTGATTGCGGTTTTGTACAGTTTCATAATAATTTGTTCACAACAGATCTAAATGCGTAATCAACATTAATTGAGTAATTTGAATGTTAATTATCAAATAAATCATACTAAATAATAAAGAAAGTAATTTTGATGTATTATGGTACTTAAAGTTGATTTTAGTTGCGATTTTATACAAATACATAGTAATTTGTTCGTAACAAATAGTGAGTCGATCAATTAATCGCGTGACCAACAATGATTGAGTAATTTAAATATTAATTATTATTTAAATCATAATAAATGATAAATAAAGTAATTGTGATGTATTATGAAACTTGGAGTTGATTTTGGTGGCGATTTTGTACTATTGCATAATAATTTATTCATAACAGATAATAAAATGATCAACTAAATGCGTAATCAACAGTAATTGAGTAATTTGAATTTTAATTATTGTATAAATTATATTAAATGATAAATAAAATAGTTTTGATGTATTATGGTACTTTGAGTTGATTTTGTATGTGATTTTGTAAAGTTACGTAGCAATTAAATCACAAATTAATTAATTTTTCATGTATTATGATACTTAGAGTTGATTTTGTACAATGTAATACCCGGTGAAACTACCAAAATAACCCTAGAGTAGAGAAGTGCACATAACGCGTCTTTCCATACTTTGTTTGCAAATCTAAGGGAGGATATATGATCAACATGAAAAATTCAGTGGGGAAATGGTCTCGGTCAATTTTTAGAGCAACCAAATCCAAAGATAATTTCTTGGTTAGAAAATGAAAAGTAGTGTCTCTGCGCGACAGAGCCACGACGCGCCTCTGAAGTCGAGACGCACTTATTTTTTCTCAAATTTTTTTGACGTGATTAGAAAAACTCATTTGGAGAATTTTTGAAAAAAAATACATAGGTGTGCGACGGGTTTTCCCGAGTTAAAAATTTTTCTTTATTTTATGAGGGGCATTTCGGACAATTCCTAACCACTCCTAAACTCAATGCGCGATCAAAGTAGGTCGTTTTTAGCATAAACAGAGTTAAAAAAACCCATTATAAGTCCTTTCTAAGTCATTGAAAAGTTGGGGCTTGAGAGAAGAGAAGAAAGAAGTGTAGATTGGAGAATTCGAAGGCAAATTCTTGAGGTCGCTGTCACGACCCAAGCTTAGGGCCTAGACGTGACATGACAAATGGAGAACCCGAGGGAACTCCAATCAAGCCTCTCAACTTATAATTACATATCATTAGTCGTGGAAGCATGTGAAAGTCATAAAACAAGCATAAAGGAGCAAAGGGGATAAGGGATAGCTTGCCAAAACATCAACATCAAGACAAGGAGTCATAACTCATATCACAATTACACAAGTTGTCCATTAACACCTCTAAATATGGGGATAGAGTAGGGGCCAACACAAAGTAATTGAACTCACGCTCATAGTCAAAATAGAGCATAAGAAAGTGTCTCAATACATAGATAATAGTAATCTTAGACTAAGGTCCTCGAAATGAAGGACTCACCAACAAGCTTAGAATAGCATTGGCTTGCCACATGGACGAGGAGGATGATCAACTTGAGCACCGATTCTTACATGGTGATATCAAGTAGACATGAGTATGTGTTAGTACATTTGAATGTACTAAGTTTGTGAGATGCCATGCAACTAGAGATAAGTTTTATAAACAACATGCATGACAGACAATAGGCATGATATAGCAACATGACATGTATGACCAATGCATAAGTAAAACATGCTTAAGTAACCCATGATCATATAGGATATCATA
>JAOTQJ010002573.1:0-18848 GCA_025642045.1 Solanum sejunctum | reverse complement strand
GCTCCTAGTTAGCCCATTGTTCAAGTAGGTCCCCAAACTTTCCTATTTAAATCCAATTGAGGACTCCTGACTCCAACTTAGAATATACGCCCCCAATTATAATTAAACCCAGCGAACTTAAATTTAAAAATACGCCATGTTCGACAACTGTTCCAATAAAATGACTTACTTTGATTGAATTAATTACGGGGTCTAACATTTTACCCTTTTGTAAGTTAAATCGGGCCTAACTTGAACTATTTGAATTGTTGGAACTGAAATCCTGAGTTTTAAAAGTTGATAATATGAGTTTTGGTCTTTTTGAAAACATAAGTGGTTGAAAAAGTGAGTTTTGTTTTTGTTATTGTAAGTTTTGGAGGTTGGATTGAGGATATGTGATTCCATTAGATTCGGAATGTGAAAATTGAACTTATAGAAAGTTGCAGAATTGAATTTGGAGTTAAAATGAGATTTTTAGGCCCAAACTTGTGATTTTAGTCGTTTTCCGAACCAAAGTTAGACTCTTGTCAACATTTAGAGTTCAAAGCCCGAATTAAAATTCCTATAGTTCCAGTAGTTCTGGATGATGAAACTAATGCTTAAAATAATCTCGTTATAATTTTTGGAGTTTCTGAGGGCAATTTTGATAATTTGAGTTTTAAACTGGTTTTATTGATTCAAATCAATAAATGTGTTGAAAAGGCCTTAAAATTGATTTCTGATGATTCTATTGAGTCTAAATCGTTATTTCTGGTATGGCTACATATACAGTTTGTGAAATTCTAACTTCAGATGAATTCTTAGTGCCTATTTCGAGTTTTGTTGAATAAGTATTTTTGCTAGTGCACAACTTTTGGTGCAGGGGTATTTCATTCTTCACGTTTACAGAGGTATTGAGGATCTTACACTCCGTGTTCGTAGAGCACTTTTCATACCTGAATAATTTTATCTCGTGAAATATCATTTTTAATCTATTTTCAAACTTCTAAAATTTTTAGGGCTATTTTGAAGAAAGGTTTTCAAAACTTTTATTGGGTGAGTGTTTCTAACGCTAAACTAATTATTTTCTATGAGTTTTATCTTGAATTTAAATTGGATTTCATGAAGTTAATCACCCAAAATTGGGAATTTTTAGGCTATGTTCTCCAAAACTTTAACTATTGATTTCTCATTCAATTTAAGCTTGATTTTAATAGAATTTTCGCCCATGAGCTCTATTTTTTGAGTAGAATATGATTCTAAATCAATTTCTCATTTTGAATTTTAACTTTACTTTTAATCATTTTGTCCCTAAGCCAAAATTATGCCAGTATGGGTATCAGAATGCACCTATTGATGCGTAATCTCCATTTTTAATAGTGTGGTTGATCGATATATGGATCATTTGGAGCGTTGATTTGATTGAGAGCATGTTCGAGTGTGGTTTCGACATTGAGGTAGCTTTGGCTAACATTTTTGGAACTGAATTTGAGTTATTGATCATGCTTGTGTGATAATTATGAGATAAAATTATGAGCCAATAATATGTTATGATTGCATTTGATGGTAATACGACGTTGGTTATATTGAATATAGAGTAAATAGCGATCTTATTGATTAACTAAGATAAAATCATGTGATTAGTGATAATTGGGATAAAATTATGATTATATGATATTTGAGATAATTCTTGGTTAATGTTTTGACTAATTGATGATAAGCGTGATAAGTTTAAGAGTTATGAGTCTATTTAGGGTATTTATTGAGCTTGTTTCAATGATATCTAGTTATTAGGGAGTTAGTGATGAGATGGGATAATGTTAGCCTTGTGATGGCTATTGTAAATTTTTCATCTTATATGAGTTAGATAAATTGGTATGCACACATCTTTTATCTGATTAGTTGCATTGGTATGCATATGTTTCTTACCTGACTAGTGGCATTGTTATGCACATATCTTATACTAGACTGGGTGCAAAGGTATGCACTGATCTCCTTTCTAATTGGGTTGCATTGATATGCACACATGTTATATATGACTAAGTGCATTAGTATGCACATATTTGATATATGATTGGATGCATTGTTATGCATATTTCTCATAACATTTGCATCATTTGAGACACTATGATCCATGTTAAGATAGTGGCCATGGCCTATGATACCTCAAGATATTTTTGATTATGGCCTGTGACGCCCCTGGGTTATATGTTATAGACTTCCCTCGATGGATGTGTACATCGGCCTCATGATGGTTGTGATTTCACCTCATTGATGGCCTGTAATGCCATTGCATTCATGCATAGCATTGTAGTGCATCATTTTATTGTGTTGTGTACTAAGCATTTTGATGCAAGTGATAGGATTCTTCGTTATTACAAACTTGTTCGATATCTCTTACCCAGTCGGTTGAATCTAGTGGGTACATTTCGGTGTAATTACCCCTACTTTGTTTCCTCCCTGCATATCGTGCACAGAGTCCAGGATAAGGTAGTTGATCTTTCCATCCGAGTATTATAGATGTCATCCAGATCTCAGCATTGAGGATAAAACTTTGAGTTGTTGTAGGTCTTTGGGTCCTCTTTTTATTTTCTTATCTTTTAAACTATGTGTCAGATATTATGAGACAATATTGTATTTGCTTTTGAGATTATTGTATTTATTCTTCAGTATTGTTTTAGATGCTCTTGTACTCAGTACTCCAGGTTTTGAGAGATTTTTTATATCTTTTGAGTTTGTTTCCGCTTTATTTATCTTCCTTTAGTTTCGATCCGATTTGGGTCGTAACAACTAAATGGTCATTGCAAGTAATTTTAATGACCGAATTTTTCTTGGTTAATGCAAAATGCTAATAAACATATAAAAAGTTATGTCAACAGATATAAACAATTAATTATTTCATGTGCTTTCACACAGAGAGACAATCTGTAATAAACTAAATAATCAATATTCATACAAAACTTGCTTTCAAAATACAACTGTTCCAACGATTTCCTCTCCATTTCCACATAACTAACAATCTGAAATCATCGCATTTTCCAATTTTTGCTAGTCTGTCTCTAGTTAGTATCCTCCACCAAAGCCATTGGCTTCTATTTCCTCTTCTCCTTAGTGATGCATATCTTCCTCCAATACTAGCTACTATCAGTTGGTGGTTGGTACTGCCACCACTCCTTACCTTTGATGTATATCGTGTTCACCCATTTTACCCATAAATTGTCGGCCTTACTTTCTATGTTCCATAGATACACAGTTATAGCAGCTTCATTCCATATCATGCATTCCATAAGAAATTCCTACACATTGCAGTGATACTCTTCATTACCTTCTTATGAAGTAGGAATATGGATGACAGTATACTTGTATATGCAATACATTGAATTCACCAGTTGTATTCTTCTAGCATAAGATAAGTTCCTTGTCCCCCGTACTTCAATTCGACTTACCATTTTGTTCACCCGCATTTCACAGTCCAGTGCTAATACTCTCTTGGATGAAATAGGGACCCCTAAATATTTGAAAGGCAATGTTTCTCCTGTGTACCCAGTGAGCTCACACATATTTTCTAAGATTAGTTTTCTATGTTAACAGAGAATATATTGGACTTGACTGCATTAGTTGTCAACCCAGATGCCTGAGAAAATGTTAATAAGCCTCTTAACATTAGTTTGATTGATGTGGAATTCCTTTTGCAGAATAGTAGCATATCGTCCTCAAAGCATAGATGATGCAATCCTATACTTGTGCATCGTGGGTGGTATTGTAAGCCATCATGAGTAGTGATACATTCTTTCATCTTGAAAAGTACTCCATATAGATTTCAAATAGAAAAGGGGAAATAGGGTCGCATTGTCGTAATCCCCTTCTTCCTTTAATGTTTCAATACACACCTCTATTTACAACAATCATATAACTGCGTACACTTTACACATCTCATAACCCATTTAATGAATTTATATATGAACTGCAATTCATATAGCATTTCTTTAATAAATCCCCTTTCTACATATCATATGCTTTCCTTAACTCTATCTTGAGTAGGCAACTTCTAGCGGTATTCTTCCTATTATACAATCTGACCAGATCTTAACATTTTTGCACTCTGATTTTCTGAGATAATAGTTGGTGGGACCTATTTCTGCTGATTACGTAATATTTTTTATATCCCCTTGTATATTGTATTACTGCATGCTATTGCCCTTAGACTCTTACACTTACTGTATGTGACCCTTCGGGGAATACTGTATCCATCAGGTCCACTGCACACATGTTTCCTAAACTAGTTAGATGACCCAAGTAGTTCAGTTTAATAGTCCACAAAAGCTTTGATAGAATTTAGTGTTCTGGTCCCCTTCATTTATCCATTGTATCTTGCTCTTTTGTTCTAGAAATTGAACCTTAGATTTGTGATAACTTCTTGCCTCCTGGGATAATACATTTTCCTCCATATATAGTTCCTTATTCAATGGCTCAAGCTATATTTTGTCCTAACATGGCCCAGTTTAAGCATGTCCATCTCTGTTCTTTCCTCTATTTCACTGAATGTATCTTTTTTAAAACCTTTAGTACTTTCCTGTCCATTCAATTTCCCTACTACCTGGAACATTTGCTTGCCTTCACTTTTGATTTGCCAACTCTCCTTTACCTTGTTCTGGAATCCCAATACTAGGCTCCATATATTGTAATATCTTAATTGGCTTCTTATTCTCCCAGTGAATTATTGCCTTCATTTTGGACTATATCATTTCCTATTTGTTTGTTGTTCTAGGTGAAGAAAGATCCTAATGATTTAAGATCATGCCAGTCACCTTTTTCAGTACAGCGTCTAAAGTCCCTTACTTTAGCTAAGGTAACTAGTCTGCCTATTCTCTCTTCTACATTCAGTACACAGTTAAAATCCCCTATAACTACCCATGGTCCTTGTAATTGGTTGCTAATTTTCTCAATTTCCATAAATAGTTCCCTTCTTAACCCTTGGTCATTGTATCCATACACCATTGTTAACCAGAATTGTTTTCCCTGTACCCCTATGCATTGTTTAACTATGAATTAATTGAAAATTAATATACAGTATATTAACAACAAATACCTCTGGTTTCAGACTAACCAAATTCTTCCCCTTGGATGTGTTGAGATATTTGTTGTGAAAGACCAACCCTTACAAAGATTTAGAGAAGCTTGATAAGCTTTGTTTCTCTTAATCTTTGTCTCTAGTAGATGAAACAAATAGACTTTAACATGATGCATAAATACATGCATATTTTTTTTTGTTTATCTACTCGTTTTGATCCCCTTACATTATAGAATCCTATGTTATCCATTAGGGATGGGTTTACAACCCCACCCCCCACCCCCCGCCACACACACACACACTTTTCCCCATTTCATTCAACCTCTACTGCTTTCCCCTCTTCTCTTTCATTTTGACATGTTTCAACCTGCTCCTTATTTAGTGTCTCATAATGATTGCTTGTTGTTATTGTTGTTCTTTGTGTATTTAGGATCCTCTTATCGAGAGATGTGACTTTTTGAAATGACTCAATTTTGTTGCCTTCACCTTCTGTGGGATTTCTATTGTTTACTTCTTCTAGGATTTGTTTTCTTTTATTTTTTCACTTTCTTCACTGCTCTAGTTGTTGATTTCTCCTACCTCTCTCAATTTCCTTTTACATTCCTTCAATTCATATTGCATCTTGTACTATGTACTAGTTTCCATTCGTACTCCACCTTTTGGTCTACAATCTGCCCAAATTCATTTTCAAACATCACCCCCATTGGATACTCCTTGTTAATTGGCATTTCCACTAATGCTCTAGCATACGTTAGTCTTATCTTATTAGTAGTTGCTACATTAGTCTTTAGTGGATTGCTTATTTTTGTGAGATAATTCTTCCCCCAATATTTGATGTCCAACCCTATTAGCCTTATCCATATAGATACTTTGTCCATAACTTCTTTGATTACCTCAATGTTCAGCCCTCCATGACTTCACTACTATTGGTTTTCGATCAAACATTAACACTCCTCCTTCCATTGCTCTCCTGACAGTGAAACCTTAATAGGGATACTCTTTATTGACTTGTGCGACTTTGCCTATTCCTAATCCTTTCCATATCTCTTCTTAAAATACCCCTCCATAACTCTTTGAGGGGGATTAGATCACAGTACATTGTATATTATTGTCATATTTCAATATTCTACCTCCTCCCTGATGTCATCCTTTGTGATTTTGACATTAGGGCTTCCTTGGTTCGCTGACAAATCAAAACCCTTATCTGCTTCTCTAGTTCCTACAATTTTCCTCTACGAGTTAATAGTATTTGAGTTGGAGATTATGACTCACCTTTCTCACTCAAGAATTTTTCTTCCTTCTCCATCTAGTCGCCTAGCAGATTTCTCCTTTGTTGCTTAGACTCTTTTGTAATTTAGTTTCTATTTCTATATTACCCACTTGTATCGGCGTCTAATTCAAGTTGAGAGGTGTAATCCCTTGTATTACAATGATGTTCTTCATCTTCTTTGCATTGCCTGATTGCAATACTCATTTCTTTTCAACCATATTGCTAATTCCCCCTGCCTAAATCTACTTCCTCATCCCTCCTTGTTTGGATTTCTTAGCCATCTCAGCAGTTGCTAAGAGAAATCGCCATTCCTAGAGAGAGAGTAGTTTTTATAATGTGGTCACTACATTTTACTTCTTTGTTTTCAGGCAAATATATTAGCAGTCAAGAGGAAGCGTTTGAATAAATAGGACTAACACTATTTTGCTTCTTTGCAATTCAAGTATTAAGTGAACAATTCAACGGTTATGACAAGCCATATAAACATGATATAGGAACTAATTCATTTTTCCTCATCAATTCTCTTACTATGAAGGATTCAGATTTGGTGAGGGTGTGCTTGATTCTATCCCAGACCTAATTTGTCATGTAATTATTTATTTTATTTTTTGCCTTGCCCCCCACCCCTACCACTCCATATTCACCTATAAATTCTTAGTTCAATATATTAAGTATCGATTGTTAAAGGAAACTTAGTTTGCATTTTTTTTCACTTTTTCCCACATTCTTTACCTCAGGTTTCATTTCATGTTTTCTCCATATTTGTTTCTTGCTTTTTTCTCAGATTGTTATAGCTATATTTGTCCCCATATTTTTTAATTTTCTGATAGGGTCATAAACTTATAATCCAAACAAAATGAAGAAAGAAAGTGACATATAATTGCATCATTGTGTATTTTCATGTATTATATTTTATTGTTGAAAAAAAAATTCATGAGACACAAAAAAATAAAAATCTAGGATTGAACGTAGAAACAATCAATTTGATAACAAATTCAAGAAAACTAAAAAAGTGGTGACAAACATTGCTAAAACAACTTGGGGAAACATCAAAAAGAAATATGGAAAAAAAGAAAAAAGAAATCTAAGGAAAAAACTCTGGGAAAAAGCAAAAACAATCTGAAAAAAAGAACCTAGGAAAAAAAGCAAAAAACAAATACAAATCTAAGTCCGTATATCACCATAAATGATCGATACTTACTAGATTGTATTGTGAATAAATAGGTAAACACAAGGGGAGAAAGGAAAAAGTGAATTAGATAACAAAATTAAGTTTGGATATATACAAGCAAACTAACCCTCACTAAATTTTAATCCTTTGTAGTAAGAGAATCGATGAGCAAAAATGAATTGATATCCTCCATGTCATCTTTATGTGTCTCCTCTTAACCATTAATTGTTCCCTTAATATGTGAATCAAACAAAGACGCAAAATAGCGATGATCTTACTGATTCAAATGCCCCCTTCTCTGCTAATATATTTGCCTGAAATTGAAGAAGTGCAACAGAGTATGTTGTGTTTTATATACATTCTCTTGTATGCTAAGCTCTCCCTTGAAAACTATAGTAGTTTGATTTTGACAATTCAATTATTGTTTATCTACTGAAAAAAGAAGGGTTTTTAAAGTGCAATGGTACGGATACTCGAGGGCTTTAAATTAGTTATTGCCATGAATTCTTTTTTATGTGCCATGGTAATGATGATATTTAAGAATCACTGAGAAAGTTATTTTAAATTTGTTATTATTTATTTCACATTGGACAAAAATCTCTCTCTAAAAAATTATTTTGGTGATATTTCATGTGAGTAGAATGCGCAATAATTATATTTTTATGATCTTTTCAAAATGATCGATTTTAAATTTACTAAATGTTATATACACTTCACATTCTCACTCGTGGAGATACTTTCTAGAAATAGTTCTCAAAAAATTCAATAAAACAACCAAATTCAAGATAACCTAATTTAATAAGTATATAGCAATATTAATTCTTATACTTTGACCAAATAAATTCAAGCATTTCTCACAAAGTTAATCGAATTCAATATGCATATTGAATTATAACGACCTAGTCCACTAGCGATATTATTCGCTTTATTCCTAGGCCACACGACTTTAAAATGCATCACTAATAGGTAAGGTCTGCTTACTTATATATCAAATATCTCTCGTGTCATGTTTTGCTAATGTGGGACCTCTTATTTTAAGATGGGTTGTTACATATTCCCTTGTATTAATTCAACATCCTTGTTGAGGTTTGTCCTACCACATAAAATTTGTCTAGATTCAGCATTTACATTTGTCCTATCATATCAGAATTTCCTTAAACTTAGTTAAATTCTAGGCCATATTGGCTCTAATATCATTTGTAACGGCCCAACCCATTAGTGATATTGTTCGCATTCGTCCTAGACCTGCATGGCACTAAAACATGTTACTTGTAGGTAAGGTATGCCTGCTTATATACCCAAAATTTCTCATGTGATTTGCCAATGAGTGACTTTATCTCAAGATAGGGTATTACATGATAATCATATTAACTAAAAAATTTAAACTGACACTAAATTGAGATAGAGGTAGTATTTATTAGTTTTTTTTAAAAAAAGACATTAATAGTTAGTTTTTCTTAAAATTTTTTAAGTTCTATTCCACATAAAAGAACTTAGATTGAATTAAATTAAAAGATTAAGAAATCAAGGGCTTTCACCCAACAATGAAGAGAAATACTTACATGACTGGGATTGCAAAAGTGAACCTCTGCTCTTCGAACCAGAAGATTCATGTGACAGAGCACCTGTGCGAAAAACAACATTAGAAGTTAAAGGGATTGCAAGAAAAATATGGAAAGAAAGATAAGGGATCAACTTCACAAGGGGATACATAAGGAAATAAACATGTGAAGATGCAAGAAATTGCAATCCCAGAAAGCAAAGAATTAGAATATCACAACCCGGACCAAGGGTCAAGGAGTGACACGGCGAATGAGAACCCAAGAGTCCCAAAACAAGCCTCAAAGTAAAAAAATTCACACCATCAGTTCAGAAGCATATTCAAAAGTATACACATAGTTCTAAGAGACGTGAAAATAGGACTCACGCTGTTATGACCCAAGCCTAGGACCTACATATGACCGGCGAATGCAAAACACAAAAGAACCCCAAACAAGCCTCTTAGTATATCATACACATATCCTTGGTTATGGAAGCAAGACAAAACAACATAAGAAACATAAACAAGGGGAATTGGGACTAAGGGTAAACTTCCATATAATAAGCTTCAAGAGTCAATAGAGTCAAACTCATAGCATAGATACAAAACATGTCCAACAACACATCTACTACATAGATAAGAGCGCGGGCCAAGACAAAGCAACTGGTCCCAACCTCATAGTTAATACATAAGTCAAAGAGAGACAGTCTTAATACATAGCAAAAGATCATAAGTAACATCCCCTGAATGGAACACTCACCAACAAGCTTGATAGAAGTCGTACTAGCCACGTGGAGGAGGATGATTAAGCGGTACACCGATTCCTACATGGTGACATCATATAGTCATAGAGTATGCATTAGTATGTTTGAATGTACTAAGAATGCAGGATGTAATGCAACAATAGATAGACAACATAGCCAAAATGCATAATCATAGTAATGAATAACATACTAACAATATGACATGTATGAATGATACTTGAAATAAAACAATGCTTATATAGAAAATAATACGAGTGTAAAGAGTGACCGTTATAGTGTAGGCCAAGGCCTACGACCCCCTTGGATAGGTACATGAGGTACGAACCGCTTCATGAGATTGATGGAGTACAAACCCCCCAACAAGGTTGATGGAGTACAAACCTCCCATCAAGGTTGATGGGTAACAACCCCCAACAAGGTTACCCGAGCTACCACCCCCTAAGCTAGGAGATCGAGGTACCAACCCCTTAACAAGATTACCCGAGCCTACAACCCCCTGAGCTAGGCTTGCTTATCCCCAACACTATAGAGATAATATCATATATATACACTCCTTTCATCATCATATACATATATTTATTTTTATCATCATTCCATCATCATTCCATCATCATTTTATCATCATATAATCATTAAACTCATAAGACATGTGTTGGACCATCAATTCCTCAAGAAATCATAATCGAACATTTTATCAAACACTTAGATGGTGTGTAATGCTAGTTTAAAATCATGCAATTCAAGAGTGACATCATGCTAGAGAATTCAATGTAAAACCTTCAATAGATACTTGGTAATACCCTCAAGCAATATACATCAAACCTCTCATCAAATCTTACAATAGAACTTAGATTCATAGGTCAAATACGGTAAAATAGTCACAATTTCATGAATCCCAACATGGTGTACAGTGATTTTCATAAAGGACAAGACCCATGAATAGATCAACTTTAAATTATGCAATTTTGAGTAAAAGAGTTTAGGTGTCAAGGGTTAAAGGAACCCGGGAAATAAATCCACATGCCTTAGCTTTGGGGATGAACTTGATGAAGATTGGAGATGGAGACTTGAAGATTGAGGGGAAATCCTTAGATTCAGAGAGGATTTTAAGACTTGAATTTAGGGGTAAAATACTTGGTTAAGTGTTTGCATGAGTATTGGGGAAATTTTAGAATGATATGAGGGTGAAAAATGGCTAAGTATAGATATTTTCATATTTGGGAACACTTAGCCCCAAGACTTAAAAGTCTTGGACCGAAGTCAAAACTAGCTAAATATTTACACTAGTGCATGCCCTTGGCGCATTGCACTAGAGGCACGAAGAGGTATTTGGAATTCACTTCTTGGAAAATCAAAATTGTGAATTATTTGCTTTTAAATCCGGGTTAGACCCATTTCCCTCTCAAAATGACCCCCTGAACCAGAATATGAAGTTGGATTTTTGATATGGTGCACAAATTTTGAGATATGTGGAAATTATGATTCTAGACACTTCCGAGGCACATTCACACTTTTTGGGGTCATTACAATATCTTCCCCTTGGGAACATTTGTCCCTGAATGTCAAAGAGACATATGTGAGAGATACAAACATGAAAAATTTCAGCCCACGTCAAAATTCAACAATGCACTTAGACATCATTTCAAAATCTCATCATAAGTGTAAAATCAATATGAACTTAGTCAATTTAAACATGAACATATGCAATGACATGAGGGCTGAACTTACGACTTGAGATCAATAAAGGACTAAGAGCAATACCTTAGGCTTGAGTGTAGTGGAAAAGGTAAGGATATCACTTTTGCATGTTTGTTTCGGCCTCCCAAGTAGCACTTTCAACTTGTTGATTCCTCCAAAGGACCTGAATGGAAACGACCTCTTTGTTTCTCAATCTCTTCACTTGCTAATCCAAGATTTGAACCGGAATCTCTTCATATGTCAAATTATCTTCAACAATTCCAATAACATCAAAAGGTACAATAGAATTCCGATCACCCAAATATCTTGGGCTCAACTTGCCCTTCTTACTTAAATAGACCACACCCTCATGGGTGACACCTTCAGATAGACCTAATCATCATCCTTAAACTCTAGATCCCTTCTCCTCACGTCGGCATAAGACATTGATGACTTTTGGCCATCTTAAATATTTCTCTAATCAATCTAACCTTTTCAAGAGTTTCCATAACAAGATCCGGTCCTAACCAAGCCACCTCACCAACCTCAAACAAACCAATCAATGATCTACAATGCCTACCATAGAGGGCCTTAAAAGGAGACATACCGATGCTAGAATGATAGCTATTATTATAGGCAAACTCAATCAACGAAAGATGATCATCCCAACTAAGCTCCAACACACATGCTCTAAGCATATCCTTAAGGGTTTGGGTAGTCCTCTCTAGTTGGCCATCCGTTTGAGGGTGGAAGCGCATAGAAAGCTTAGCTCTAGTACCAAGTCCCCTTTGAAAGGACCTCTAAAAGTACAAAGTGAATTGTGCCCCGCGATTCGATATGTTGGACAAAGGAACCCCATGCAACCTTACCAAATCATGAATGTACAATTTTGCAAAATTTTCAGCCCCAAATGTGATCTTAATAGGTAAAAAGTGAGCCAATTTTGTCATTCTATCGACCACAATCCAAATAGAATCAAAATCCTTTCTAGTCTTGGGCAACCTAACCAAAAAATCCATATTAATCACCTACCACTTCCAAGTAGGAATCTCAATGTATTGGGTTAGGCCACTCGTCCTTTGATGTTTGGCTTTGACTTGTTGACAACTATGAAAAGCGAAAACAAATTTGACAATGTCCCCCTTCATGCCTCCCCACCAATACACATCCCTCAAGTCTCTACACATTTTGGTGGAACCGGGGTGGATAGAATAAGAAGATTTATGGGCCTCATCAAAGATCTTTTCTATCAAACCATCAACACATGGTACAAATAACCTACTTTGGTACCTAAGGGTACAATCTCTCCCTAGGAGAAAACCTCCATCTTGCCCTCTTTCACCAAGGCCTTCAATTCCAACGAGGAGGGATCAAGATCTTATTTTGATATCACCTCATCAACCAAGGAAGACCTAGAACCATCATCAACAACAATACCCCCATTACGAACCTCTTCCAACCTAACTTCCAATCTAGCCAATCGATGCACCTCCCTAGCCATCTCCTTATCACCACCATCAATATATGCTAGGCTACCCGTGGACACCCTACTGAAAGCATCTGCCACCACATTTGCCTTATCGGGATGGTAATGCACACTCAAATCATAGTCCTTAAGAAGTTGTAACCATCTCCTTTGCCTCGAGATGAGATCGTTTTGAGTGAAGACTTATGTAACTTTCACTTGTAGGCTCTTATGATCAGTGAACACATCAACATGCACCCCATACAAGTAATGATGCCAAATCATTAATGCAAACACAACAATGGCTAACTCAAAATCATGGGTAGGGTAGTTGTTTTCATATAATTTGTGTTGCGTATAAGCATATGATATGACCATATCATTTTGCATCAAAACACCATCCAAAGAAACCTGGGAAGCATCACAATACATAACAAATCCCTCAAGCCCAAACGGTAGTGATAATATAGGAGCGGAGACAAGCTTTTCTTTCAATGTTTGAAAACTCCTTTCACATTCATCGGACATCACAAACTTAGCCTTCTTTTGAGTTAATTTTGTCATATTGGAAGCAATATAAGATAACCCATTCACAAACCTCCAATAATATCCCGCTAAGCCTAAGAAACTCCTAATGTCCCACAGGGTTAATGGCCTAGGCCAATTTCTAATCACATAGGTCTTCTTTGGATCCACCTTAATGCCATCCCCCCCCCCCATATCCTTGGAAGGCAACCCCCCTCAACCAAAACTCACACTTTTCATATATAGCATACAATTTTTCCTCCCTCAATCTTTGCAACACAACCCTCAAATAAGCCTTATGCTCCTCCTCAACACAAGAATAGATCAAAAAGTCATCAATGAAGACCACAATAAAGAAACAAAGGTAGGGTTTAAAGATCCTATTCATTAGGTCCATAAAGATGGTTGGTGCATTGGTCAACCCAAAAGACATCACCACAACTTCATGATGCCTATATCAAGTCCAGAAGGTCGTCTTGGGAATATCACACTCCTTCACTTTCACTTGATGATACCCCGACCGAAGATCAATCTTAGAGAAATGGCTAGCCTCTTGCAATCGGTCAAACAAATCATCAATCGTTGAAGAGGATATCTATTCTTGATGGTGACCCTATTGAGTTGCCGATAGTCAATACGCATCCTAAGGGACCCATCCTTATTTTTCACAAACAACACCGGTGCACCCCAACGTGATTGGTTAGGCCTAATAAATCCCTTATCCAACATGTCCCTCAATTGTTCTTTCAACTCCGCCGGAGCCATACGGTAAGGAAGAAAAGAAATGGGTTGAGTATTAAGGAGGAGCTATATGCAAAAGTCTGTTTTCCTCTCGGGAGGAACATTGAGAAGGTTATTTGGGAAAACATCATGAAGCTCATTTTGACCAGAACCGACTCTACGGGAAGGACTTTAGACTCTATATCCCTATCCCTTACAAGATGGTAAAGACACCTCTTATAGATCAAACGCTCTTTAATGCAAGAGATAAATCTACCATTGACCACTACATTTTGACTCTCCCACTCAATGACGGGTTTATTTGGAAATTTGAATTCGACCCTTGAGTTCTACAATCAATAGAAGCATAGTATATATACAACCAATCCATCCCAAGAATAATATCAAAATCAACCATGTCTAACTCAACAATATCGCAAGAAAATATCTTATGCAAGATGCAAATTGGAAATCTTCTATAAACATTTCTAGCAACAATAGATGCACTAATAGGAGTAGACATCTCATATGACTTATGAAACTACTCAGGGTCAACATGGAACTTTTGGGAAACAAAGAGGTTAACAAAAGAGAGAGTGGCACCCGGATCAATCAATGCATACACATCAAAGTCAAATATTTTCAAACATACCGGTAACAACATCAGGAACTTCATTAACCCCTTGCCTCTCGTGCAAAGCATAGAACGAGTTATGCCTTAGGGCACTATCTTATCAGCCACCTCTCCTCAATGGGACCGCATTAGCATATTGTGGATGAACCTTCTTTCCCTTGTTACAGTTACGAGGGCAATATATCACCTTATGCCCATTTCCCCACAACCATAACAAGCACCAGTATTTTTCAAACATGGGCCACCATGAGCCTTACCACACTTCGAAAACACATCAATAAGAGCCATGCCCTAAACACTTTGGGCCCTCGGAAGATCATTTGCAACCCTGTTATCAAATGTATAAGTATACCTTTGGCCTTGCTAGAACCGACAAATCCTTTGGAACTTATCCTCAAAACAGGCTCTCTTGGCCTTATGCCCCCTTCTCTACCTCAATTTCTCCTCTTCCATTTGCTCGGTGTAGGTCATCAAACATGATAAGTCTATGTCATTAATCAAATGGCAGACCAGAATTATTCACTAACCAAGTCGGAAACACCTATCATAATTTT
Organism: Solanum sejunctum; assembly: GCA_025642045.1. NCBI lineage: Eukaryota > Viridiplantae > Streptophyta > Magnoliopsida > Solanales > Solanaceae > Solanum > Solanum sejunctum. Next base: position 3,499 of record JAOTQJ010002573.1, on the reverse strand, counting down.
TTTCATGATAGATCTTGAGTTGGCCACCAAATGCGAAGCATACTTAGAGAGTTGGGTAAACTTGAGGGCATACTCCCTCATACTCATAGACCCTTGTCTCAAATTCATAAATCACCAACTTAGCCTCCCTTAGTTCAAGGGGAAAAAACCAATTAAGGAAGGTCACCTTGAATTCCTCCCAAAATACCACATAACTGACTCTCTGTTGCTCCTTTTATTGGTTTTACTATATTTTTGCAATCCCTTTGAGTTGGTAGGACGCCAACTCTGCCTTATCCTCCGACCTCACACCCATGATGGACAAAATTTTGTAGACCTCATCAATGAACTCTTCTACGTAGATAAGAGCGAGGCCAAGATAAAGCAACCGGGCTCATCCTCATAGTCAATACATAACCAAAGAGAGAAAGTCTTAATACATAGCAAAAGATTATAAGTAATGTCCCAAGAATGTAGGACTCACCTACAAGTTTGATAGAAGTCATACTAGCCATGTGGAGATGAAGAATGATCAAGCGGTACACCGGTTCCTACATGGTGACATCATGTAGGCATAAAGTATACATTAATATATTTGAATGTACTAAGTATGTAGGATGCAATGCAACAAAAGGTAGGCATCGTAGGCAAAGTGCATAATCATAGAAATGAATAGCATACTAATAATATGGCATGTACGAATGTTGCTTGAAATAAAATCATGCTTATATAGAACATAATATAAGTGTAAGGAGTGACCATTATAGTGCAAGCCAAGGCCTACCACCCCCTTGGATAGGCTCATGAGGCACGAACCCCTTCATGAGGTTGATGTAGTACAAACTCCCCAACAAGGTTGATGGAGTATAAACAACCCATCAAGGTTGATGGGTACCAACCCCCAATAAGGTTACTTGGGCCTTCTATCCCTTGAGCTAGACGATTAAGGTACCAACCCCTCAATCAGGTTACCCAGGCCTACAACTCCCCGAGCTAGGCTTAGTCATCCCTAACACGATAGAGATAATATCATATATATACACTCATTTCATCATCATATACATACATTTCTTTTCATCATCATTCCATTATCATTTCATCATCATATAGGCATCAACTCATAAGACATGCATTGGACCTTCAATTCCTCAAGAAATCATTATCGGACATTTTATCAGACACTTAAATGGTATGTAATGCTAGTGTAAAACCATGCAATTCAAGAGTGAAATCATGCTAGAAAATTCAATGTAAATCCTTCAATAGATACTTGGTAACACTCTCAAGCAATATACATCAAAACACCTCATCAAATCTTACAATAAACCTTAGATTCATAGCTCAAAATATAGTAAAATAGTCATAATTTCATGAACCCTAACATGGTGTGTAGTGGTTTTCATAAAAGATAAGACCCATGAATAGATCATCTTTAAATCATGCAATTTTGAGTAAAAGAGTTGGGTATCATAGGTGAAAGGAATCCATGAAATAAATCCACATGCCTTAGCTTTGGGGATGAACTTGATGAAGATTGGAGAGGGAGACTTGAAGATTAAGAGGAAATTCTTAAATCCGGAGAGGGTTTTGAGACTTGAGTTTAGGAGTAAAATATTTGGCCAAGTGTTTGAATGAGTATTGGGCAATGTTGATAATGATATGAGAGTGAAAAATGGCTAGGTATAGGTACTATCATGTTTGGAAACACTTAGGCCTAAGACATAAAACTCTTTGACCAAAGTCAAAATTGGCCAAACATGTACAATAGTGCGCGCCCTTGGAGCGTCACGCTAGGGGCGCGAAAAGCTCTTTGGAATTCATTTTTTGGAAAATTAAAATTGCTACTCATTTGTTCTTAAATTGGGGTTAGACCCATTTTCCACTCAAAATAACCCCCTAAACAATAATATGACATCAAATGTTTTATATCGCGCACATATTTTGAGATATATGGAAATTATGATTCTGGGCACTTCTTAGACACATTTTTGGGCACTTTTTGGGGTCATTACAGACGCTATGGGGATATGATAGGGAAAGGGATTAACATTGATTCACATACGACATAGCACATAATTAAAGACTAAGGGACGAGTAAGTATGACTCATGCTATGGGGCAATTCAGGCAAAGGATCTTTCACATTTCCACATCAAACATACATATATATCATAATTTCCAATAATCAATCTGTAGTAGTCATATCCAAAGAATAACCATAAGCATAAGGTTCAAATACAACACATAAAACATGAATCCTATGAGATTCTACAAGATATCCAACAATGCCTCTAGTCATAAGATAGCACGGGGGCCAAGACATGTCCACGACTTACCCTCAAAGTAAATAACACATATGAAAGCCATATAGGTGAAAGGATAGTGGCTTGTCCTTAGAAAATAGGACTAACCGCAACAAATGTATCAATTATGATCTAGCATTAAACGGTGGATGAAATTAATCTTTGGTTCCTATATGGTGAGATCATGTAACCAAAAGTATATGTTAGTACGTTTGAATGTACTATGTATTCAGGGTGCGATATATGTAACTTACCAAATCTGTATTCAATATTAGATGACAAGGGCACATAATACATAAAAGACCATATATCAAGAGAGTAGTATACAATATGCGACGAAAGCAAAGATGCATAAATTACAATGCTCATATATAGAGGGGACGTGACCTTAATTGACATAAGTAAGACCAGGCGAGCTATTACTTGAAATCCTGATGAAATCCCCTTATTGGTAAAAAGGTGTTCTACTTGCCAAAAGTAAACCATACTTCACCTTACGGGAACCCCCATTTCCTATAATGCAACCTTCCTTACGGGCACCCCCATTTCGGATGGGACTTTAACATATGATATATCATATCATATCATTTCTTCTTCTTATGGGAAACCTCATTTTGGAAGAAAATTTCCTTATGGGTACAGCCATTTCGAAAAGAAATCTATGTTAGACATATAGTTTGAGGAGAGAGGGAACCCTACTTCCATCGGTGCTAAGTTGTCATCCCACAAGAATAGTTTTAATATACATAGTTATACATACTTTAAAAGAGATACAAGTTTTGCTAAAATATTTCAATACACAATTGGGCTCAAAAGCAATTTATAATGATTCATACTAAGGCTCAAATGGCCAAACCATACTTTCATAGTCATAATACTCATGCATAGGAATAGCCCATTCATATACAAAATAGAGCAACCATCCAAAATGCTCAAAGAGCCATAATCATAGACATATATGTGATGACATTCTTGCCATAACTATAATCTTGTCAAAAAATCATATCATCATCATCAACATACCCTAGTGCCTCGAAAGGCTCCCGCTCATTGCGGGGTGGGGGGGTCGGATGTACGCAGCCTAACCCCTATGTTTAAAAATATAAAGCGGCTATTTCTAGATGACCCATGAGGAGCGTCGAAAGTTATATTGACTAACTATTACTTCACAAATGAAAGAAGCGCAGACAGTTTAAACAACCATTTTGCTTTATTCCA
>JAOTQJ010002572.1:0-56639 GCA_025642045.1 Solanum sejunctum | reverse complement strand
AATGCTAGTATAAAACCATGCAATTCAAGAGTGAAATCATGCAAGTAAATTCAATGTAAAACCACCCACCAACACTTGGCATTACCCTCAAGCAATATACATCAAAATTCTTTATCAAGTCTTAAGATAGATCAAAGATTCATAGCTCAAAACATGTTTAATTAGTCACACTTTTATGAAACTCCAACATCGTTCATAGTCAAATTCCTAGTAAGTAAGACCCATAAGTAAATCAACTTAGAAACATGAGTTTTATGTAAAAAGGAATCTTGGGCCCATAGGTGAAAGGACCCAGTGGTTGAAACCCACATACCTTGACTTTGGGGAATTCCTTGATAAAGATTGGAAATAGAGATTTGAAGCTTGAATGAAATTCTTAAGTTTCAGAATGAATTTTTGCACTTGAATTTTGGGTGAAATATTAGTCTAAGTGTTTGAGAGAGTACTGAGAAATGTCTTGTATGATATGAAGGTGAAACATGGTTATGTATAGGTATTTTCAAGCATGGAAAGGCTTAGGCCCAAGACCCAAAAGCCTTGGACCAAACAGGAAAAATTGGCAACAGAATAACATAAGTCCGCATCTGGTCCGAGACATCGACCCAACGTGGAGTATTTTTGCATTGGTTCGCAACGGCTGGTAGCGTACCAAGGCAAATTGATTTTGGAAATTAAAACTTTGATATGGTTTCTCTATAATCTGGTTTAGACCCATCTCCCACTCAAATTTGCCCCTGATCATGAATATGAAGTCAAAATTTTGATATCACGCTTGGCTTTTGAGATATATGAAAATTACAAATTTGGACACTTCCAAGGCATATTTTCAGGCACTTTTTGGGGTCGTATCAATATCTCCTCTTTGGGGATATTCATCCTCGAACGTCAAAGAAATGTACATAAGAAGAGTAATCATGATGAAATCAACTCCAACAAGGATACAATAATGAACATAAACAACATTTTCAAAAATCTCAACATAAATGTTAAAATCACCATGAACTTGTCAACATAGTGATGGATGCATGCAATTGACATATAGGGTTGATACATGAGACATGAAATCACATAGAAGATATAAAATTAGTACCTTAGGCTTGAGTAGAATGGAAGAGATAGGAATATCACTTTTGAATGTCCTCCACCGCTTTTATGTAGCACTATTGAATTGTTGACTCCTCCAAAGGACCTTAACGGAAGGCACATTCTTGTTGCTCGATCTCCTCACTTATCTATCCAAGATCTCTAGTTGAACTTCTTCATAAGTTAAGTTGTTTACAATAACACCCACAACCTCCAATAGGACAATAATATTCGTGTCACACACATATTTTCTCAACATAGATATATGAAAGACCAGATGAACTAAATCCATTTCACTAGGCAAATCCAAATCATAGGCCACCTTACAAATATTCCTCGAGTCCCTATAAGGACCCACATATGTTGCACTCAACTTACCCTTTTTACTAAAATGAACCACACCCTTCATGGGTTAAACCTTCAAATAGACCCAGTCACCAACTTTAAATTCAAGCTGCCTTCTCCTCACATCGGCATAGGACTTTTGATAACTTTGGGCTGATCTCAACATTTTTCTAATCAGCCTTCCCTTCTCCATAGCCTCCATGACCAGATCTGGACATAACAAGGCCGTCTTCCCTACCTCAAACCACCCAATAGGTGACCTACAATGCCTACCATAGAGAGCCTCAAAAGGGGCCATATCGATGCTAGAATGATAGGTATTATTATAAGCAAACTCAATCAATGGAAGATGATTATCCCAACTACCGTTAAAATCTAAAACACAAGCTTTAAACATTTCCTCAAGAGTTTGGATAGTTCTTTTGGCTTGGTCATCCATTTGAGGATGAAAGGTTGTACTAAGCTTTACCTAGGTACCAAAACCTCTTTGGAAGGACCTCCAAAAGTGTAAAGTGAATTGAGCACCATGATTAGATATGATAGATAAGGGCATCCCATGCAATCTAACCAACTCATGAATGTACAACTTAGCATAGTCTTCGAACCCATAAGTAGTCTTAACTGGTAGGAAATAAGACGACTTTGTCATCCTATCAACCATAGCCCAAATAGAATACAAACTCTTCCTTGTCTTAGGCAACCCAACCACAAAATCTATGTTAATTTCCTCCCATTTTCAAGTAGGAATCTCTATGTCATGGGTTAGGACACCAGGCCTTTGGTGCTCTCAGCTTTGACTTGTTGGCCACTATGACAACCGAAAACAAATTTGGCAATGTCTTTCTTCATGCCACTCCACCAAAACACCTCCCTCAAATCCCTATACTTCTTCATAGAACTAGGTCAATAGAATAGGAAGAATTATGAGCCTCATTAAGAATCCTCTTCTCAAACCATCAACACAAGGCATACATAACCTACCTTAGTATCTAAGGGCTCCATCTCCCCCTTGGGACAAAACCTCCATCTTGCGCTCTCTCACTATGACCTTCAATTCTACCAAGGAGGGATGAAGATATTACTTTGCTTTTACCTCATCCACCAAGGAAGATTTTGAACCATCAACAACTATAATGCTACCATTATCAACCTCTTCTAACCTAACCTCCAATCTAGCCAACTGATGAACCTCTCTAGCCACCTTTTTGTCCCTATTATCAACATAAGCTCAGATAACAGACACCCTATTCAAAGTATCTACCACAACATTAGCCTTATCGAGAAGAGAATGTACACTCATATCATGATCCTAAAGAAACTCTAACCACCTTCGTTATCTCAAGTTAAGATCTTTTTGAGTAAACTCATACTGAAGACTTTTATGATTGGTAAACACATCAACATACAATCCATACAAATAATGATGCCAAATTTTCAAAGCAAATATCACGCGACCAATTCAAGATCATGCATAGGATAATTCTTTTCACGAACTTTGAGATATCTAGAAGCATAGGCTATCACCTTACCATTTTATGTCAAAACATAGCCTAAACCAATCCGAGATGCATAATAATATGCAATAAACCCTTCCAACCCTTCCGATGAAGATAAAATAGGAGTAGACACAAGCTTATCCTTCAAGGTTTGGAAACTTTTTTTACATACATACAACTTAGTCATGGACGAAGCAATAGAAGAAAACCTATTCACAAACCTCCGGTAGTAACCTGCTAAGCCCAAGAAGCTTCTAATATCAATGGGGTCAAAGGTCTAGGACAATTTCTAATCACTTTCGTCCTTATAGGATCAACTTTAATACCATCTTCTGGCACCACATGACATAAAAAGTCAACCTCTTTCAACAAAAATTCTCACTTCTTAAACTTAGGATACAACTTCTCTTCCATTAATCTTTATGGCACTACCCTCAAATGAGACACTTGCTCCTCCTCACAATGAGAATACATCAAAATATCATCAATGAATACCACCATAAACAATTTAATGTAGGGTTTTAAGACCCTATTCTTAAGATTCATGAAAATAGCTGATGCATTGGTCAACACAAAAGATATAACCACAAACTCATAATACCTATATCTAGTCTGGAAGGCCATATTGGGATGTCACAATCCCTCACCTTCACTTGATGATACCCGGACCAAAGATCAACCTTAGAGAAGTGACTAGCCCCTTGATTTTGGTCAGACAAATCATCAATTCTTGGGAGAGGGTACTTATTCTTCATGGTAACCCTATTAAGCTACCGGTAGTCAATACACATTCTAAGGGACCCATCCTTCTTCATCATAAACAACATCTTTGCACCCCAAGGTGATTGGCTAGGCCTAATAAAACCCTTCTCCAATAAGTCCCTCAATTGTTCCTTCAACTCCTTTAACTCCGCCGGGGCCATATAGCAAGGGGGAATAGAAATGTGTTGAGTATAGAGAAGGACGTCTATACCAAAGTCTATTTCCCTTTTCGAAGGAACACCGGGAAGGATGTTTGGAAAGAGATAAAGGAACTCGCTAACCTCTAGAATTAAATATATAGAAAAGACTTTTTTGAACTCCACATCCCTACCCCTCACAAGATGATAGAGATACCCCTTAAAAATTAACTTTTGGGCTTTAATGCAAGAGATGAACCTACCCTTGACCATCATATCATGACTCTCCCACTCAAGGACAGGATCATTTGGAAGTTGGAATTTAACTCTGTGGGTTCTACAATCAATAGAGGCATAACATACATACAACCAATCCATCCCATGAATAATATCACAATAAACCATATCTAACTCAACAAGATCATAAGGACATATTTTATGTAAGATGCAAATAGGATAATTTCAAAAGATGTTTCTAGCAACAATAGATGCACCAATGGGAGTAGACAACTCATAAGACTCACATGACAATACTGACTCAACTTGAAACTTTTTGGCAACAAAAGGTATAACAAAAGAAAGAGTGGCTTCTGGGTCTATCAATGCATAAATATCAAAATCAAAGACTTTTCAGATATCAGTGATGACATCGGGCACCTTATCAACCCCTTGTCTAAATTGGAGTGCATTGAACCGATTGTGCCTTGGGGAACCTCCTTGTTGGCCTCCTCTCTTCAAAGGAACCACATTTGCACCCCAACCTTATGGACAAACATCCTTACCCTTATTCTAATTACAAGGGCAATCCATTATCTTGTGTCCTACGTCCGTCTATAGCAAGCATTAGTAGCACTCAAGCATGGTCTAGTATGATCCTTACCACATTTTGCACACATAGCATTAGGTCTCACACCATCATCACCTTGGGCCCTTAGATAGTCATTGGAAAACCTTCCACTAGGAGCATGAGAAGACCCTTGGCCTTGATGAAACTGGACAACCTTGAGACTTTGGAACTTACCATCAAAATGGGCCCTCTTAGTCTCACTACCCCTTCTCTTTCTCAACTTCTCCCCCTCCATTTGTTTGGCATAAGTCATAAGGCGGGACAAGTCCATGTCACCTGTCAATATGGTGGCACGACATTCTTTACTCACCAAATTGGATACACCCACCATAAACTTATTCATTTTAGAACTCGAGTCGGCAACCAAGTGGGGAGCATATTTTCAGAGTTAGTTGAACTTGAGGGCATACTCCCTCACACTCTTATATCCTTGCTTCAAATTCATGAACCCCATTATTTTGGCTTCCCTAAGCTTAAGAGGAAAGAACTGGTTGATTAAAGCCACCTTAAACTCCTCCAACAAAATCACATTGTTGTTACCCTTGTCCTTCTTCCATTGATTATACCATATTTGGGCCTCCCCCTTGAGTTGGTAAGCTCCCAACTCTACCTTCTCTTCCGATCTCACACCCTTGATAACTAACACTTTGTATGCCTCATCAATAAACTCTTGGGGTCCTCATACATTTCAGACCCATTGAACTCTGGTGGGTTCATTCTGATAAAGTCCCTCACTCGAGATGCCAGAGTAGGATCATGAGGGGCTTGGGCTCATTAATTGGCTCAAGTTGCCACAACTTGAGTTAGCAAGGTGAGAGCATGTTGGCACTCTCCATGAGTCAATTATTCCTCGAGTGTGTAGGCTCTTCTTCGTCTTATGTTAGGCACGATCTAGCACAACAATGAACAATCATTAGAGGGGAACCTTACCTAACTTCTATAGCACAACATAGAGTAAGAAGAAAGGTAACATTTCCTAAAACATCTCATAGCCTCCTACTCATAGTTGTGGTGCAGAAGACAATCATGAATAGGACTATAATTGGCGTGTTGTGTTGGATGTTGAGGACCATTAGCTGCCTAGTGTTATGATACCAAGTTTTTCATAACCCAAGCCTAGGGACCCCAAGCAAGCCTCTTATTATTACACATCATTGGTCGTGGATGCAATAAATTAACAATAAGAAATAATAAATAGGGATAAATGGGGCTATGGAACATCTTTCATATCATTAAACATCAAGAGAGTCAAAGAGAATTAAACGCATAGCATCATTACATAACTTTTCCAACAACACCTCTACACATAGAACTTAGGCGAGGCCAAGACAAGCAACTAGGCTTACCCTCATATTCATAAGTAGCTAATATAAAAGGAGTTAATACATGGAATAATCAAGAGAAGTATATACTCAGAGTTGAGGACTTACCAACTTGCTTTGAGAGAAATTGTACTAGCCATATAGAGAAGGTAGATGATCAAGTGGATCTCCAGTCCCCACACAGTAACATCAAGTAGGCACAGAGTATGGATTACTACGTTTGAATATACTAACTATATATTATGCAACGTAAGAAGAGGTAGCAAAAGTAATCAAAATGCATATTTAGGCAACAAATAAGCATATAACAATATGACATGAATGAATGATGCTTGTAGTCACACATGCTTACATAGACTATTTTATGTGTGTAGGAAGAGACCATCATTAGTAACCAAGGCCAATGACCTCCTTGACAAGACGATTGAGGTACAAACCCCTCAACATGGTTGCATGAGCCTACAACCTCCTAAGTGAGTCAATTGAGGTACAACTCCCCAACATAGTTACACGGGCCTACTACCTCCTGAGAGAGGCATTTGATGTACAAACCCCCCTAACATGTTTGCCCGAGGCTACTACCTCCGAGTGAGGCAATTGAGATACAAACCTCCCAACATGGTTGCATGGACCTACTACCTCCTTAGCGAGGCAATTGAGGTACAAACCCTTAAACATGGTTGCACAGTCCTACAACCTTCCAGGCGAGGCAATTGAGGTATATACCCTCCAACATGGTAGTTAAGTCCTACTACCCCCTGAATGAGGCAATTGATCAACTTCTAACACTATATATACCATTCATAGAATCGACAAATATACATATATCTTTTATCATCATAAAGTCACTTAACTCATACACCATGTATTAGCCCATCATTAACTTAAGAAGCATTAACCAGACATTTTATCAAACACTTGGTGGGTGTGTAATGCTCGTATAAAACTAAGAAATTCAAGAGTGAAATCAGGCAAGTAAATTCAATGTAATTCCACCCACCAACACTTGGTAGTAGCCTCAAGCAATATACATCCAAAAACCTTCGTCAAGTCTCAAGATAGATAAAAAATTTATAGCTTAAAACATGCTTAAATAGTCACACTTTTATGAAACCCCAACATAGTGCATAGTCAAATTCATAGTAAGCAAGATCCATAAGTAAATCAACTTATAAACATGAGTTTTATGTAAAAAGGAAACTTGGGCACCATGGGTGAAAGGACCTAATGGTTTAAACCTACACACCTTGAATTTGGAGAATTTCTTGATGAAGATTGGAAATGGAGACTTGAAGCTTAAGTGAAATCCTTAAGGGCCAGAATGAATTTTGGCACTTGATTTTTCGATGAAATATTAGTCTAAGTATTTAAGAGAGTATTGGGTAATGTTTTGTATGATATTAAAGTGAAATATGGCTATGTGTAGGTATTTTTACGGATAGGAAGGCTTAGGCCCAAGACCCAAAAGCCTTTGACCAAATTGGAAAAACTGTCAAAAAAATAACATAGGTCCATGTCTGGTCTGCGTACTGGACCCAATGCAAAGGAAATATGTACACAGGTCCTCGATAGGTGTACATCCTAGTACCAATGTGGATTAATTTTGGAAATCAAATTTTTGGGAAATAAAAATATTATTACGGTTGCTCTAAAAGTAGGGTTAGACCCATTTTCCACTCAATTTTGCGCCCTGATCATGAATATGAAGCCAAAGTTTCTATATCATCATGAATTTTGAGATATATATGGAAATTACTATTTTGAGCACTGTCAAGGCTCATTTTAGGACACTTTTTCGGGTCGCTTCATAAAGCCACATACATTAACCTTAAAATTTTTTGGAATTGAATTAAGGATAACTTGATGGTTGTATTGGGTTCTTGAAATCCAAAGTTGTTCTTGAGATCCTTGAATTTGAATGGGGGATTTGATAAAGTTGTGAAGAGATTTAGAGAGGGTTTATGGGTATCTTAGAGTTAAAGAATGGTCAAAGAATAAAGGTTGCATGTTTAGATGGGAATTAGGTGATTAGCCCAATGCCCTTGGTTGAAGCAAGCGAAACAAGGCACAAAACTGAAACAACCCCAAAAAGTGCCCGAAAATGTGCCTCTAGAGTTCCCAAAATTATAATTTCCATATATCTCAAAATGCATGTGTGATATTAAAAATCCAAATTCATATTCTTGATCAGGGGGTAAAATTAAGTGGGGAATAGGTCTAACTCCAATTTTAGAGAAAATGAATCACAATTTCAAAATCCAAAATTTTCCTTATCTAGTGTTGATTCGCGCCCCTAGTGTGACATGGCTGGGGCACTGACCAATGTTATTTTTCCAAGTTTTGTTAAGTCAGTCCAAGGCCTTTGGATCTTGGTCCTAAGTCTTCCTATTCATGAAAATATCTATACTTAACCATATTTCACCTTCATATCATAAAAGATATTCTCCAATACTCCCTCAAATACTTAGACAAATATATCACCCCAAAATTTAAGTCCCAAACTCATCTAGATCTTAAGGATTTCACATAAGATTCAAGTTTCCACTGCCAATCTTTATCAAGAATTCTCCAAAGTTAGGGTATGTGGGTTTCAAGCACTTGGGTGCTTTCGCCCATGATACTCAAGCTTCCTTTTTATGTAAATCTCATGTTTATAAGTTGATTTACTTATGGGGTTTACTTACTATGAATTTGACTATGAACTATGTTGGGGTTTTGTAAAAGTGTTACTGTTCAAGAATGTTTTAAGCTATGAATCTTGGATCTAACATGAGATTTGACAAAGGATTTTGATGTATATTGCATGATGGTATTACCAAGTATTGGTGGGTAGTTTTACATTGGATTTTCTTGTATGATTTCACTCTTGAATTACATGTTTTTACACTAACATTACACACCCACCAAGTATTTGATAAAATATCCGGTTACGAATTCTTGAGTTATTAAAGGTCTAAAGCATGGCTTATGATTTGAATTACTTTATGATGAAGAAAGAAATGTATATATGTTTCATTTACCTCTATAATGTTGTGAGTTGACCAAGCCTTGCTCGGGGGGTTGTAGGTTCAGGTAACCACATTGAGATGTTGGTACCTCAATTGCCTCGCTCGGGAGGTAATAGGCCCTGGTAACCACATTGAGGGGTTGGTACCTCGATTGCCTGTCTTGGGAGGTGGTAGTCCCATCCTACCATGATTGGGGAGTGTCTATCTCAATAACCATATAAAGGGGTTTATACCTCGATTGCCTTGTATAGGAGGTAGTAGGCCCATGCTACCATGTTGGGGGTATGTACCTCAAAAACCATGTTGAAGGGTTTGTTCCTGAATTAGCTCTACAAGGAGGTGGTAGGCCTTGTATATTCTATATTGATGGTCACTTCTTACACACATATTATGTTCTATGTAAGCATAATACACTCTAAACATCATCCATGTATGCCATATTGCTATATGCTTGTTCACTCCCTATGATGACAAATTTCGATTATGTTGCTTATCGCTTGTTGCATTGACTCCTACAAACTTAGTACATTTAATCTTACTAACATATACTCTAGGCCTACATGATGTTACCATATAGGAACCAGAGCCCAACTTGATCCTCCTCCTCCTAAACGTGACTTGTACGATCTCTCTCAAGCTAATTGGTGAGTCCTCAACTCTGAGGATGATGTTTTTTGCTCTTATGTTATGCTAAGACTCTCTTTCATTTATTCATATACTTTCACTATAAGGGTGAGCCCGATTGCTTGTCTTTGCCCCTACTAAGCTCTATGTGTAGAGGTATTGTTGGACAAGTTATGTAATGATGCTATGAGAATGACTCTCTCTTGACTCTTTAATGTTTTATAATATAGGAAAAGTTCCCTTAGTCCCTTATCTTTGCTTATTGATCTAGTTGTTGTTTTATTACTTCCGCGATCAAGGATATGTTAAGAGGCTTGCTAGGGGTCCCTTTGGGTTCCCCATGCATCGTGTCACGCCTAGGCCCTAGACTTAGGTTGTGATAAATTTGGTATCAGTGCACTATGTTGTTAATGGTCCTTAACATTCAACATACTATGTTGATTAGAGTCTTATTCATGGTTGTGTTGTGCATCACAACTATGCGTAGGAGGCTATGCAACATTTTAGGAAACATTTCCCTTCCTTTTGATCTATGTAATGCTATAGAATTTAAGATACGTTATCCCCATAACGATTATTCTTTTCTATGCTAGATCATACCTAATATAAGAGGAAGAACAACCCGCATATCTGAGGAACAACCAGCTTATAGTGAGCTCCAAGATGCTCTCACTTTGATAGCTCACGTTGTGTCTAACCAATCCAACCAAGGGACCCAAGCCTCTTATGCTCCTACTCTGTCATCTCAGGTGAGAGTCTTCATGAGGATGAAGCCACTGGAGTTCAATGGGTCAAAGGTGGATGAGGACCCTCAAGAATTTGTTGATGTGGTATACAAATTATTGGCTATCATGGGTGTGAGATAAGTAGAGAAGGCATAGTTGGCGGCTTACCAACTTAAGGAGGTGGCCCAAATATAGTACACTCAATGGAAAGATGAGAAGGAGAACAACAATATGGTTCTATGTAAGGAGTTTAAGGTGACTTTCCTCAACTAGTTCTTCCTTGTTGACATTAAGGAGGCCAAAATGGTGGTGTTTATGAATTTGAAGCAAGGATCCATGAGTGTGAGGGAGTATGCCCTCAAGTTCAACCAATTCCCTAAATATGTTCAACACTTGGTTGTCTCCCTAACGTCTAGAATGAACAATTTCATGATGGGTGTATCCTACTTGGTGAGTGAGGAGTGTCGGTCTATTATGTTGATTAGTTACATGGACTTGTCTCGCTTGATAATTTATTCCAAACAAATAGAGGAGGAAAGGTTGAGGAATAGAATGGGTCATGAGGCCAAAAGGGCCCATTTTGAGGGTAAGTTCCAAAGTGGCAAAGGTGGCTGGTTTCATCAAGGCCAAGGGTCTTCTCATGACTTATGCCGAACAAATGGAGAAGGAAACATTGAGGAAGAGAATGGTTCATGAGGTCAAGAGGGCCCATTTTTAGGGTAGGTTCCAAAGTCACAAAGGTGCCTGGTTTCATCAAGGCCAAGGGTCTTGTCATGCTTCTAATAGGAGTTTTGCCAATAATATCCCTAGTGCCAAAGATGATGGTGGTATAGGTCCTAATGATATGTGTCCAAGTTGTGGTAGGGTTCATAGTGGCCCATGCTTGAGGAATACTAATGCTTGTTATGGTTGTGGGAAGATAGGGCATAAGATGATGGATTGCCCTCAAAATCGCAACAATGGTAAGGATGTTCATCTTAAAGGCCGAGGTGCTAACATGGTTCCTTTTGATAGATGAGGACAACAAGGTGGTGCCCCAAGGCACAATTGGTTTTATGCTTTTCATGGAAAGCAAGGGGTTGATGAGGTTCTTGATGTTGTCACTGGTATGTTAAAATTCTTTGATTTTGATTTATATGCATTTATAAACCCGGGTGCCACTCTTTAACTTGTTACTCCTCTTATTGGCAAGAACTTTCAGGTTAAGCCCGAATTATTGTGTGAATCTAATAAGGTGTCTACTCTTGTTGGTGGTTTTATTATTGCTAGAAAGGTCTATATAAATAGTCCCATTTACATCTTGCATAAAATATATCTTTTGATCTTATTGAGTTGGATATGGTTGATTTTGATATTACTCTTGGGATGGATTGGTTGCATACATATTATTCTTCTATTAATTGTAGAACTTATAGGGTCAAATTCCAATTCCCAAATGAACCCGTCCTTGAGTGGGAGAGTCATTATGTGGTGGCCAAGGGTAGGTTTATTTCTTGCATTAAAGCCTAAAAGTTGATCTCTAAGGGATGTCTCTATCACCTTATGAAGGTTGGGGATGTGGAGTCCAATGTCCTTCCTAAAGAGTCAGTTCTGGCTGTAAATGAGTTCCTTGATGTCTTTCCAAATAACTTTCTCAGTGTTTGTCTAGTAAGGGAAATAAACTTTGGCGTAGACCTCCTTCCCGATACTCAACCTATTTCAATTACCCTTTACCGTATAGCCCCAATAGAGTTAAAAGAGTTGAAGGAGAAATTAAGGGACTTGTTGGAGAAGGGTGTTATTAGGCCTAGCAAATCACCTTAGTGCGCACCGGTGTTATTTGTCAAGAAGAAGGATGGATCTCTTAGAATGTGTATTGATTACCGATAACTTAATAGGGTTACTATCTAGAATAAGTACCCTCTCCCAATAATTGATGATTTGTTTGACCAACTTCAATGGGCTAGTCACTTCTCTAAGATTGATCTTCTATCAGGGTATCATCAAGTGAAGGTGAGGGAGTATGACATTCCCAAGATGACCTTCTGGACTAGGTATAGTCATTATGAAATTGTAGTTATGTCTTTTGGGTTGACAAATGCACCGACTATCTTTATGGGTCTTAAGAATAGGGTCTTTAAACCCTACCTTGATTTGTTTATGGTGGTTTCCATTGATGATATTTTGATCTACTCTCATAGTGAGGAGGAGTATGTGAGTCATTTGAAGGTGGTGTTGCAAAGATTGATGGAAGAGAGGTTGTATGCTAAAGATGAAAAATGTGAATTTTAGTTAAAGGAGGTTGCCTTTCTAGGTCATGTAGTGTCGGGGGATGTTATTAAGGTGGATGCTAAAAATATGGATATGATTAGAAATTGGCCTAGAACATTGACCCCATCGACATTAGAAGTTTCTTAGACTTAGCGGTTGCTACCGGAGGTTTACGAGTTGATACTCTTCTATCACTTCATCTGAATAAGTTGACTCAAAAGAAGGCTAAGTTTATGTGGACTGATGAATGTGAAAAGAGTTTCCAAACCTTGAAGGATAAGCTTATGTCTGCTATTATTTTTTCTCTACCAGAAGGGTTGGAAGGTATTGTTGTGTATTGTGATGCCTTCCAGATTTGTTGGGGTTATGTTTTGATGTAAAATGGTAAGGTTATAGCCTATGCCTCTAGGCAACTTAAAGTGCATGAAAAGAATTATACTACTCATGATCTTGAATTAGCAATCATGGTATTTACTTTAAACATTTGGCATCATTATTTGTATGAGGTGCACGTTGATGTATTCACCGATCATAATAGTCTGCAATATGTGTTCACTCAAGAAGATCTTAACTTGAGACAATGAAGGTGGTTAGAGCTTCTTAAGGATTATGATATGAGTGTGCATTATGTTCCCAGTAAGGTTAATGTTGTAGCAGATGCTTTGAGTAGGGTATCTATGGGTATCTTAGCTCACATTGATGGTAGGGCCAAAAATGTGGCTAGGGAGGTTTATTAGTTGGCTACATTGGGGGGTTAATTTGGAAGAGGTTAATAATGATAGCATTGTGGTTGTTGATTGTGCAGAATCTTCCTTGCTTGATGAGGTAAAAGCAAAGCAATATCTTAACCCCTCCTTGGTAGAATTAAAGGCCTTGGTGAAAGAGGGAAAAGTTGAGGTTTTCTCACAAGGGGGAGATAGTGCCCTTAGGTACCAAGGTAGGTTGTGTGTGCTTAGTATTGATAGCTACATAGAAGGTTCTTGATGAGGCTCATAAGTCTTTCTATTCTATTCACCTCGGTTCTACCAAGATGTATAGAGATTTGATGGATGTGCTTTGGTGGGGAGGTATGAAGAAAGACATTGCCAAATTTGTATCTGATTGTCATAGTTGCCAACAAGTCAAAGCCGAATATCAAAGGTCGTGTGGCCTAACCCAAGATATAGAGATTTCTAATTGGAAGATGGAGGAAATTAATATGGAATTTGTGATTGGGTTGCCTAAGACTAGAAAGGGTTTCGATTCTATTTTATTTATGGTTGTTAGGATGACAAAGTTGGCTCATTTACTACTAGTTAAGACAACTTATGGCGCCAAAGACTATGCTAAATTGTACAATCATGTATTGGTGATATTGCATGGGGTGCCCTTGTCTATCATATCAAATCGTAATGCTTAATTCACTTCACACTTTTGGATGTTCTTCAAAAGAGATCTTAGACCCAAGGTAAAGCTTAGTATGACCTTTTACCCTCAAATGGATGGCCAAGTCGAAAGAACTATCCAAACTCTTGAAGAAATGCTTAGGGCTTGTATTTTGGATTTTAAGGGTAGTTGGGATGTACATCTACCATTGATTTAGTTTGATTATAAAAATAGCCATCATTCTAGCATTGGTGAAACGACACCAAAAAGTGCTTGAAAATGTGCATTGAAAATGTCAAGAATTGTAATTTCCATATATCTCAAAATTTGTGCGCGATATCAAAAATCTGACTTCATATTCATGTTTAGGGGGTCAAAATTAGGGAGAGGATGGTCTAACCCAGATTTAAAAGCAATCATAGCTAAATTTGAAAATCATAAAAATGCGATTTCCAAAGACGATCCGCACCCCTAGCGCGATGCACCAAGGGCACGCTCCTATATATTTTTATGTGTAGCTTTTCTATCTTGATCCAATACTTTTATATCTTGGGCCTAAATATTCCCACACGTGAAAATACCTATACATAGCCATATTTTTCCCTCATATCATCCTACACATTCCCCAATACTCACTTAAACATTTAGTCATATTTTCACTTCTAAATTAAAGTCTCAAAACCTCTTGCGGATCTAAGGATTTCCTTCAAGGTTCTTCTTCAAGCTTCAAGTCTCCGCCATCAATTTTCACCAAGTTCATCTCCAATCTAAGGTATGTAGGTTTATTTCATGGGTTCCTTTCACCCATGATGCCCAAGCTTCCTTTTCATACAAATTACATGATTTAAAGGTGATTTATTCACTGGTCTTGATTATTATGAAAATCACTGCACACTATATTGAGCATATGAAATTGTGACTATTTTACTATGTTTGGAGCTATAAATCTTAGATATATTGTATAATTTGATGAGAGGTTTTGATATATAATATTTGAGGGTGTTGCAAGGTGTTGATTGATGGTTTCACAATGGATTTTCTTGCATGATTTTACTCTTAAATTGCATGGTTTTATACTAGCACTACACATATTCTAAGTGTTTGATAAAATATCTAAATATGGTTTCTTGAGGAATTGATGGTCCAAAGCATGAGATATGATATGGTTGATATTATGATGATAACATAAGCTGATGCAAATGATATATTGTATATAAAGTGTTGCATTCGACCACTCCCGATCCGGGGGAACTAAGAGTCCAGATAACCAAGATGGGGGTTTGTAATCATCAACCATGTGAGGAGTTTGTACTTTGCCAGCAGGGTGATAGGGTGAGATTATCATCAACCATGTGAGGGGTTTGAACTTCACCACCAGGGTGATAGGGTGAGATCATCATCCACCAACCAAGGGGTTTATACCTTGGAAATCTAGCTTGGTCGCTTCTACACCTGTGATATCTTATATGAGCATGATCTAATTAAGAATGTTTTACTTGAGCATTGGTCATATATGCCATGTTATTATATTATGCCTATTGGCTATTATTATGCATCTTCATTGTGATGCCTATCTCTTGTTGCATTGCATCCTACATACCTAGTACATTAAAATGTACTAACGCATATTCTTGCCTACATGATATCAATATGTAAGAACTGGAGCCCAAGTTAATCATCCTTCTCTTCCACATGGCTAGTTCGATACTACTCAAGCTAGTTGGTGAGTCCTCTATTCCGAGGATGTTTATCTATGTTTCTCTTATATATTGAGACAGTCTTCTTTATTATTTTGATTATATGGGTAAGCCCAATTGCTTTATCTTGGCCCCCACACTTATCTAAGTAGTAGAGGTGTTTGTTGGACATGCTATGTATCTATAATATGAGCTTTGACTCTTTGTGTCTTGACTATGATGTTATGCAAGCCTTCCCCTTAGTCCTTTTGCTCCCACTCTTACTCTTTATGACTTGTATATGCTTCCAAGACCAATGAGGTGCAATGATAAGTTAAGAGGCTTGTTTGGAGTTCCTTCGTGTTCCCCATTTGCCATGTCATGTCTAGGCCATAGGCTTGTGTTGTGACAAACTTGGTATCAGAGCACTAGGTTGATAGATACTCAGAGTCCAACATATCACGTCGATTACAGTCCTAGTTATCATTGTGAAGTGAACCATGACTATGAGCAAGAGGCTTTGAGACATTCTGGAAATATTTCTCTTCTTTTCACTAGCTCATGAAGAGTTCTAGGATGCTATTTCCATGCTAGCCCAAGCCATGACCAACAAAACCAACCAAGGAGTCCAAGCTCCTCAAGCTCCTACTCCGGCATCTAGAGCAAGAGATTTCATGAGGATGAACCCACTTGAGTTTAATGAGACTAAAGTGGATGAGAACCCTCAAGAATTTGTTGATGAGGTGTACAAAGTGTTATCTATTATGGGTGTGAGGTCGAGAGATAAGGCAGAGTTGGCGGCTTAAAAACTCAAGGGGGTGGACCAAATATAGTATACTCAATGTAAGGAGGAGAAGGGAATAACGATGTGATCCTTTGGGAGGATTTTAAGGCAGTGTTTCTCAAATCGTTCTTCACTTTTGAGTTAAAGGAGTCCAAAATGATGGAATTCATAAATTTGAAGTAAGGGACAATGAGTGTGAGGGAGTCTGCCCTTATATTCAACCAACTCTCTAGATATGCTCCCCAATTTTAGCCAATCCAAGGTCTAAAATGAATAAGTTTGTGATGGGTGTATATGATTTGTAAATGAAGAATGTCATGTCACTATGTTGATAGGTGACATGGACTTGTCCCACCTCATGATGTATGCCAAACTATTAGAAGGCGAAAAGATGAGAAATAAAAGGGGCAAGAAGGACAAGAGGGCCCGTTTTGAAGGAATGTTCAAAAGTAAAAAAGGTGGTGGTGTGGTGTCTTATATTAGTTTCCTAAGATGTGGTAGAGGCCGTGATGGCCCATGCTGAAGGGTACAATGATTGTTATGGTTGTGGAGAGATGGGTCATAATGTAAATCATTGTACTCGTAAATGTAACAATAGTGAAGGTGGTGATGTTGATCAATGGAGTGCTCCAAGATGTAATAAGTTCTATGCTATTCAAAGAAAGCAAGGAGGGTATGAAAAATCCAAAGATGCTACCTATGTGTTAAAGGCTTTTCTTGATTGTGTTGTGCATGCTTTGATAGTTTTGGGGGTCACTACTCCTTTCATTATTCCCTTTTGTTGCTAGTAAGATTCATGTGTGTCCCAAATAGTTATGTGAGTCTATTTTTGTAGAAAAGTCTATCAGGATTGCCTCATATTCTTATTACATAGAGTCTTGTCTTGTGATCATGGTTGAACTTGGCTTGATAGGTTCTAGGTCTTGGCGGTGGTTTTCCTACTTTCATGTCATGCTTTTAATGAGTGTAGGACCCGTAAGGTTGTAGTATGATGGTTAAGGATGAGCGATCTATTTGGTCAACTATAGTCGAGCTAGTTATTTCTCTAATATTGATATTTAGTTTGGGTTTTGTCCCCAAGTGAGGATGAGAGTAGGCGATATACCTAAGTGTCTTTTCAACTAGGATTGAGCATTTTGAGTCATGGTGAAGTTGGTTGGCTGACTAATGCACCTGCTATGTTTGTGGGTTAAAGGAATAGGGTCTTAAAAGTCTATGTTAACATGTTTCAGGTGATCTTTAATAGTAGAGCATTGATTTATTTAGGGCTTGTGAATCATTTAGGGGTACTATTGTAAATCTTAGGGGATGAGAGGTTGTTTCCTAAATATGATGAGTGTCAATTATGGACAACAAGAAGGTGTTTAGACTTCTTTAAAGATTATGATATGAGTATGCATTATAACCCCGGTAAGGCTAATATTATGATCGATGCTCTAAGTAGGGTATATACGGTAGCCTAGTATATGTTGATGATGGTGGCCAAGGGGTGCCTAGGGAGGTCCATTGGTTGGCTAAATTAGGATTTAGATTGGAAGGGGTTGACTATGGTGGTATAGTGGTAGCTAATGGTTCTAAATCTTTCTTGGTTGATGAGGTAAAAGCAAACCAAGGATTTGACCCCGCCTTGTTTGAATTAAAGACCTCGGTGAGATATGGTAAAGTGGAGGTTTTCTCTCTAGGGGGAGATGGTGTCATTAGATACTAAGGTAGGCCATGTGTGCTTGTGTTTATGATTGGATTCACTTGGAAGTCCCACCCATGAAGGATATGGTCCAATTTTGCAAGAAAGGGAATTGAGTTTATAGTTTGTGAATCCTTATAGAGATTTGTACAGGATAAGTTTTCTTAGGAGAAGGTGCAGGTGAAGGTAATGGATGAAAGGGTGGAAAAGTTGATTAATAAGGATGTAGTGTTCGCCAAGGCCCTTTGGAAGAATTGTCAAGTCGAAAGTGTCTCTCGGAGAGTTGGAGCAGGCGTGGAGAAGCAATATCCATACCTTTTTTATTCTCTTCAATCTTATGATAATACGTCAAGTCCTTTTTATGATTCTAAGTCTTATGTTTCATCCCCTATGTCATTTACGTGCGTTCAGGTTTATGTTGACATGTTTTGATGATTTTGACACTTATGTTGAGATTTTTAAAATGGTGTTTAAGAGTATTGTTGCATTTTTGTTGGGGCTGATTTCTTCATAGTTACTCTTGTTATATACATTTCTTTGACATTCGGGGATGAATGTTCTCACAGGGGAGATATTGAAATGACTCCAAAAAAAGTGCCATAAAATGTGCCTCGAAAATGCCCATAATTGTAATTTCTATATATCACAAAATCAGTGTATGATATCAAAACTCCAACTTTATATTCTTGATTAGGGGAAAAATTGAGTGAGAAACAGGCTAGATCCCAATTTTAGAGCATCCATGTCAAAATTTAAAAATCTGAAGTTGCAAATTCCATAGGGGTTTTCGTGCCCCTGGAGTGACACGGCCAAGGCGCTTTTCGGATCTTAAGGAATTCATTCAAGTTTTAAGTCTACATTGAAATCTTCATCAAGGAATTCTCCAAAGTCAAGGTATGTGGGTTATAAACATTGGGTCCTTTCACTCATGGTGCCCAAGCTTCCTTTTTTACTTAAATTGCATATTTCTAAGTTGATTTACTTATGGTTCTTACTATTATGAATTTGACTATGAACTATGTTGGAAATTCATGAAAGTGTAACTGTTTAAGCATGTTTTGAGTTATGAATCTAGTATCTAGTTTGGTAATTGATGAAGGATTTTGATGTATCTTGCATGAGGGTATTACCAAGTGTTGGTGGGTTAGGTTACTTCAAGTTCTTTTTTTTGCATGATTTCACTCTTCAATTGCTTGGTTTTACACTAGCATTACACACCTACCAAGTATTTGATAAAATATCTGGTTATTATTTCTTGAGTTGTCGAAGGCCTATTGCATGGCATATGAGTTAAGTGACTTTATGATGATAAAAGTAATGTAATTATACATTGATTTCTTGAAAAGTTTATATATTGTTGCAAGTTGATCACATCTTGTTTAAGGGTCGCTTTACCTCAACCACTTTGATGGAGGGTGTGATAATCCATCAACCACATTAAGGGGTTTATAACTTGACCACTTTGATGGAAGGTATGATGTCCATCAACCATGTTAAGGGGTTGATACCTTGACCACTATGATAGAGGGTGTGATGTCCATAACCATGTTAAGGGGTTGATACCCTAACCACTAGGATGGAGAGTATGATGTCCATCAACAATGTTATGGGGTTGATACCTTGACCACTATGATGAAGGATGTGATGTCCGTCAACAAATTGAGGGGTTGATACCTCAATCACCATGGATGATAGGGTGTGACAATACATCATTGCGTTGGTCTCCTCTTACATATGTAATATGTTCTATATAAGCATGTTTTACTTCAAGCATCATTCATATAGGTAATATTGTTACTACACTCATCCATTGCCTATACTTATGCATTTTAATATGTTGCTTATCTCTTGTAGCATTGCATCCTACATACTTAGTACATTCAAACGTACTAATGCATACTCTATGCTACATGATGTTATCATGTAGGAATCAAAGCTCCATTTGGTCATTCTCCTCCACATGGCTAGTACTATCTCTTCAAAGAAAGTTTGGTGAGTCCTCATCTTCGGGGATGATATCTCTTGTTCTTATGTTATGGAAAGACTCTCTTTATCTATTCTATGCTTTTGACCATGAGGGTGAGTCCAAAAAGTTGTCTTGGCCCCCGCTCAATTCTAAGTCTAGAGGTATTGTTGGACAAGAGATGTAATTATGCTTGAGTTTTGACTAATTATTTAAATATTAAACTCTCTCTCTTAGTCCCATTTCCCCTTGTGTATATCTCTCTTGTTGTTTTATCTTGCTTTCGCGACCAAAGATGTGTTTATGATATGCTAGGAGGCTTCCTTAGGGTTCCTTTTGGTTCCCTATTCACCGTATTATGTCTATGTCATGACCCAAGCCTAGGTCCTAGACATGACGCAATGAATAGGGAACCCGAAGCAACCCCAATCAAGCCTCTTAATTTTTCATTACACATTCTTGGTCACATAAGCATATAAAAGGCATAAGTAAGAAAAAACGAACAAGGGACTAATGGATAGCTTGTCAAAACATCAACATCAAAGATAAGGAGTCACAGCTCATATCATAAATACACAACTTGTCCCACAAGCACCTCTAAATACATAGATAGAGTGGGGGCCAAGAAAAACTATCGAGCTCACCCTTATAGTCAATAGAACATACGATAGTGTCTCAATACATAGACAATAGCAACATAGAATAAGGTCCTCGAAATGGAGGACTCACCAACAAACTTGGAATAGCATTGACTAGCCACATGGAGGAGGAGGAGAATCAACTTGAGCACTGGTTCCTACATGGTCATATCATGTAGGCAAGAGTATGCATTAGTACATTCTAATGTACTAAGTATATGGGATGCAATGCAACAAGAAATCAATATCACGATCTAAATGCATAGCAAAAGGCAATGAGCATATTATAGCAAGATGGCACATATGTACAATGCATAAGTAAAACATGCTTAGATAACTCATGCTCATATAAAGTATCATATGTGAAGAATACACCAAGCTAGACTTCCAAGGTATAAACCCCTTGAGTTTAGTGATGATGCCACCCCATCACTTAGGTGGTGAAGTACTAACTCTTCACTCAGTTGGCGATAATGCTGCCCCATCACCTAGGTGAATAAGTACAAACTCTTCATTTGATGAGTACAAACCCCCATCTTGGTTAGTGATAATGTCACCCCAACACCTAAGTAGAGAAGTACGAACCCTTCCCTTGGTTGATGAGTACAAGCCCCCATCTTGGTTATCTAGGTTCTTAGACCCCCCGGAGTGGGCATGGTCTAATGCAAAACACTTATATATATAGTATATAATTTATATAAGTTCATCTCATCATCATAAAGTCAATCATATCATATCTTATGCTTTGGACCTTCAACACCTCAAGAAACTACATCTAGATATTTTATCAAACACTTAGAGGGTGTGTAATACTAGTATAAGACCATGAAATATAGAGATAAAATCATACAAGAAAATCCATTGTAAAACCATAAATCAACACCTTGTAGCATCCTTAAGAAACATATATCACTATTCCTGCTTAAATCTTACAATAGATCAAGGGTTTATAGATCAAAACATACCAAACAATCACAATTTCACATAGCTTTAAATTAGTCTGTAGTGAATTTCCTAATAATAAAGACCCATTTGTAAATCAACTGTAAATCATTCAATTTTAGTGAAAGGAGGGTTGGGCATCATGGGTGAAAGGAACCCATGAAAGAAACCCACATACCTTAGGTATAGAGTTGCTTGGAATTGAGATTGGGAAGAATGGAGTCTTGGAAATGATCTTTGAATCCAATCTTGTTCTTGGGTTTCCTTGAAATTGATTTGGAGCTTGATGGAGGATTTTGAGAGAATTGAGAGTGCATTTGAGATATGAGTAATGAGTTTGATCCTTTAGAGCCATGTTTAGGTCTTTTAGAAAGGTTAAGATAACATTGGAAGTCTAAAAAGGGCATTAGAGTAATTAGCATTTACTAAAATGGCATTAGTGAATGGATGGAAAATTTGGCAAAGTGTTGCCCCACGGAAGGTGCCATGGGTCGTGTGGCAGTCTACTGGTCTTGTGGAGTGTCTATGACAAGGTACTAAGCCCAAAAATTGAACTTGGAATTCAATTGGAAAAAGAAATCTCGTCATGATCACGGAGGTATCCACAGGTCATGTGGAGCCTCATAGCCCATGTGGAGGCTTGTGGCATAATAATTGGTGTTGTTGCCCAAGCTCCATGCCAAGGGTCATAGCCATGCCACTTTCCATGATCCGTATGGGTGGTCATGGTGCAAGCCTTAGCCTCAAACTCACCTCCACGCATACCAAGCCTTCCTTACTCACCTTCACGCCCTTCCTTACGACCAGTGGCAAGCCTCATGACCTGTGCCATTTGTCATGTTTTGTGAATTAGGCTCAAAATGGTATTTCCTAACCTTAAATCCTTCACATGAGCCATACAAGCCACCATTGACCCCATAGGTGCTTGTGTGACATCACTTCACAGGAAGGTCTTACAAAAACAATCATAACTCCCTCATCTGACCTCGAAATGAGGTGAAAGCAAGTACTTCCAAAGCCAACTCAAAGGGATTGCATTTTACATATCATGGGCACCTAGTTCTAAATGTGCTGAAAGTTATTCTAGTTCAAAGTTGACCCTTACATGAAACATCACCCACAACTCAACTTTTAGAGAAGTCTTGAACTTGTTAAGGTACTAGGAGTCTCGTATGAACATAATATACCCACAACCTAACCAAATAAGGCTAGAAATATGGATATATTAGAGTATAAAGTTACAAAGTGTCACAATATCTCCTCCTTGGTAACATAATGTCCCCGAATGTAAACAAAACGTACACAAGGAAGGTAGCCAAGAAGATTTTATCCTAACAGGATGTAGCAAATGTATCTAAACATGATTTTCAAAAGTATCAACATGAATATCAAAATTACCATAAAACCTTGCCCATATAAAGATTAATGCATGCAATGTCTTAAGGCTAAAAATTAAGACTTGAAATCACATAAAAGACTTACAATTAGTACCTTAGGCTTGAGTGGAGTGGAAAAGATAAGGATACCACTTTTGCGTATCCACTTCGGCCACCCATGTAGCACTTTCGACTTGTTGGTTCTTCCAAATAACCTTAATGGATGTATTTTCCTTATTCCTCAACCTCTCCACTTACCTATCCAAAATCCGAATAGGAACCTCCTCATAAATCAAGTTATCCTCAACAACGTCTACCACATCAAAAGGTATAGTGGCATTAGGATCACCCATATATTTTCTAAACATACAGAGATGTAACATCGAATAAACTAAATTAATTTCAGTAGGCAACTTGAACTCATAAGCTACCTTGCCAAGCCTCTTCATCACCTTATATGGACCAACATATCTTAGACTCAACTTCCCTTTTTTACTAAAACGGACCACACCTTTCATTGGAGAAACATTCAAATAGACCTAATCACCCACTTTAAACTCAAGGTCTCTTCTTCTCACATCGACATAGGATTTTTAATAACTTTAAGCCATTCTCAACCTCTCCCTAATAATCCTAACCTTCTCAAGAGCCTTCATAACTAAATCCGGTCCCAATAAAGACACTTCTCCAACCTAAAACCAACCCATTGATGATCTATAATGTCTCCCATAAAGAGCCTCAAATGGAGCCATACCGATACGAGAGTGATAGCTATTATTGTAGGCGAACTCAATAAAAGGAAAATGGTCATTCTAACTTCCTCTCAACTCCAATACACATGATCTAAGAATATCTTCAAGGGTTTGAATGGTTCTTTTTGCTTGGCCATCTGCTTGGGATTGAAAGGTTGTACTAAGGTGAACGTTTGTACCAATACCCCTTTGAAAAGACCTCCAAAAATGTGAAGTGAATTGTGCACCCCGATCAGATATGATGGATAAAGGAATCCCATGTAACCTCACTAACTAATGGATATGCAACCTTGCATACTCCTCAGCCCTATATGTAGTCTTAACTGATAGAAAGTGAGCTAATTTCATCATCCTATCAACCACAACCTATATGGAATCAAAACCTTTTCTAGTCTTGGGCAACCAACTACGAATCCATGTTAATCACCTCCTACTTCCAAGTAGAAATCTTTATGTCTTGGGTTAAGCCACCTAGCCTTTGATGTTCAGCTTTGACTTGTTGACAACTATAGCAATTAGAAACAAATTTAGCAATGTCCCTCTTCATGCCTCCCCACCAATACACATCTCTCAAGTTCTTTCACATCTTGGTAGAACTAGGGTGGATAGAATAAAAAGACTTATGGTCCTCATCAAGGATTTTCTCCCTCAAACCATCAACACAAGGCACACACAACCTACCTTGGTACTTAAGGGCACCATGTCCCTCTTGGGAGAAAACCTCTACTTTTCCCTCTTTCACCAAGGCCTTCAATTCAAGCAAGTAGGAGCCAAGATCTTGTTTTGCTATCACCTAATCAACCAAAGAATATTTGGAACCATCAATAAAAATCATACCATTACCTACCTCTTCCAACATAACCCCCAATCTTACCAATTGATGCACCTCCCTAGCCATCTCCCTATCACCGCCATCAACTGGAGCTAGGTACCCATAGACACCTGACTTAAAGCATTCGCTACCACATTTATTTTTCCGGGATAGTAGTGCAGACTCATGTCATAGTCTTTAAGAAGTTATAGCCACCTTCTTCATCTCAAGTTTAGATCATTTGAGTGAAGACATATTGGAAGCTCTTATTATTGGTGAAGACATTGATATGCACCCCTTACAAAAAATGATGCCAAATCTTTAGTGCAAACACTATGATGGCCAATTCAAGATCATATGTAGGATAGATGATTTCATGCCCCTTGAGTTGCCTAGAAATATAGGCTACGATATTACCATTTTGTATTAATGCACACCCACTCTAGAAACATCACAATAAACAAATCCCTCAAACTCATCAGGCAGTGATAATATACAAGTGGACACAAGCTTATCTTTCAATGTTTGGAATCCCTTCTCACATTTATCGTTCCACACAAGCTTAACCTTCTTTTTTGATTCAATTTTGTCATAGGGGAAGTAATGGAGAAGAACCCACTCATGAACCTTTTATAGTAACCCGCAAGGCCCAAGAAGCTCCTAATATCCGATGGGGCCAATGGTGTAGGCCAATTCCTAATCATATCGGTTTTCTTATGATCCACTTTTATACCATCCCCCAATACCACATGACCTAAGAATGCAACCTCCTTCAACAAAAATTCACACTTTTCATATTTAACATACAATTTCTCCTCTCTCAACCTTTGTAGCACAACCCTCATATGACCTTTATGCTCCTCCCTACTATGTGAATAGATTAAAATATCATCATTGAATACCACAACAAAGGAATCAAGGTATCGTTTGAAGACCCTATTCATTAGGTCCATAAAGATAACCGGTGCATTAGTCAACTCGATGGATGGTACCATATATTCATAATGTCCATATCTAGTCTAGAAGGCCGTCTTGGGAATATCACACTCCCTTACCTTCACTTGATAGTACCCGAATCGAAGATCAGTCTTAGAGAAAAAGTTAGTCCCTTACAATTGGTCAAACAAGTCATCAATTCTTAGAAGAGAATATTTATTCTTTATAGTGACCCTATTGAGTTGCCGGTAGTCAATGCACATTCTTTTTAACCCATCCTTCTTTGTCACAAAAAACACCTGGGCACCCGAAGGTGATTGACTAGGTCTAATAAATCCCTTCTCCAACAAATCTTTCAATTACTCCTTTAACTCCTTCAACTCTGCCAGGGCTATATGGTAAGGGGAAATGGAGATGGATTGGGTATCGGAAAGGAGATCTATACCGAAATCTATCTCCCTTTCAAGAGGGACACCGGGAAGTTCATTTAGGAAGACATCAAGAAAATCATTTAAAATTGGAACTGACTCTATAAAAGAGACTTTTGACTCCACATCTTTAACCCTCACAAGATGCTAAAGGCACCCCTTAGAGATCAACTTACGGGTTTTAACGCATGAAATGAATCTATCCTTGACCACCACATCTTGTCTTTCCCACTCAAGGATAGGTTCATTTGGGAAGTGAAACTTGACCCTAAGGGTTCTACAATCAATAGAAGCATAGTAGGCATGCAACCAATCCATCCCAAAAATGACATCAAAATCTACCATGTCTAATTCAACAAGATCGCTAGGCATCAACTTATACAAAATGAAAATAGGATAACTTTTATAAAATTTCCTAGCAATAATAGAGGCACCAATAGGAGTAGATACTTCATATGACTCATGCAACAACTCGGGGTCAACATGAAACTTTCTAGCAACAAAAGGAGTAACAAAGGAAAGAGTGACACTCGGATCAATCAAAGGTTATAAATTAAAGTCAAGGATTTTCAATATACAAGTAATAACATCAGGAACTTCAACAACCCCTTGTCTTCCATGAATAAAATAAAATCGCTTGTGCCTTGGGGCACGACCTTGAGGACCACCTTCACCCAATGGAACCACGTTTGTATCCCTGACCTTACCATGGTTTCTTGGACAATCTATCTTCTTGTGACCAAGCTCCCTATAACCAAACCATGCATTGGAACCCGTCAAACACGGACCATTATGACTTCACATATTTAGGACACACAAAACTAGGAGCCACACCACCAACACCTTGAGGCCTAGGGAGGTCATTAAAAAATCCCCTATTATTAGCATGATGAGACCCTTGGCCTTGATGAAATCTAGTACCCTTTTGGAACTTTCCCTCAAAATGGGCCCTCTTGGACTCATGGGCCCTCTTCTTCCTCAACTTTTCCTCCTCCATTTGCTCAAAATATGTCATCAATCGAGACAAATCCATGTCACCAATTAGCAAGGCGGACCAACATTCTTCACTCATCAAGTTGGAGAACCCCATCAAAAATTTATTCATCCTAGATTTAGGATCAGCTACCAAATGAGGAGCATACTTTGAAAGTTGATTAAACTTGAGGGTATACTCCCTCACACTCATAACATGTTGTTTCGAGTTCATAAACTCCACCAACTTTGCTTCCCTTAGCTCAAGAGGGAAAAATTGATTGAGGAAAGCCAATGTGAACTCCTCCCAAAGTATCGCATAACCATTTTCCTTCTCCCCCTTCTATTGCTCATACCAAATTTGGGCTACCCCTTTGAGTTGGTATGCCTCCAACTCTACCTTTTCATTTGGTCCAACACCTATAATATTCAAGACTTTATAGACCTCATTCATGAACTCTTGTGGGTCTTCCTCCACTTTTGACCGATAGAAAACTGGAGGATTCATCCTCATAAAATCTCTTACCTTAGCTCTTCGGTAGTAGCATGAGGGACTTGGGCCCCTTGTTGGACTTGGTTGGCCACTATTTTGGAAAGCATAGTAAGAGCATCCCAGACCTCACCATTGGAAGGCTGCTCCTTTGGGGTTTGGGCACGTCTTCCTCTAGTGTCTGGCATGATCTAGCATAGCAAAAAACAATTGTTGGGGGGAAACACTCACCACAACCCTATAGCACAACTTACAATATGAAGAAGGGAAACATTTCCTAAAATGCCTCATAGCCTCCTACTTATAGTCATAGCGTGCTTCTCAACTATGAATAGGACTCTAATCAATGTGGTATATTAGACTTTGAGGATCTATCAACCTAGTGCTCTGATATAAAGTTTGTCATAACCAAAGCCTAGGGCCTAGACATGGCATGATGAATGGAAAACCCGAAGGAACCCCAATCAAGCCTCTTAACTTGTCATTACACATCCTTGGTCATAAAAGCATATAAAAGGCATAAAGTAAGCAAAAAGGAACAAAGGGCTAATGGATATCTTGTTAAAACATCAACATCTAAGACAATAAGTCATAGCTCATATCATAAATACATAACTTATCCAACACCCACCTCTAAATACATAGATAGAGTGAGAGCGAAGATAAAGCTATCGGGCTTACCCTCATAGTTAATAGAATATAAGATAGTGTCTCAATACATAGATAATAGCAACATAGACTAAGGTCTCCAAAATGGAGGACTCACTAACAAGCTTTGAATAGCACCGACTAGCAATGTTGGAGGAGAAGGATGATCAACTTGAGCACTAGTTCCTCCATGGTGATATCATGGAGGCAATAGTATATGTTAAAACATTTGAATGTACTAAGTTTGTGGGATGCAATCAACAAGAAATCGATATCATGTCTAAATGCATAGTAATAGGCAATGAGAGTATTATAGCAACATGGCATATATGAACAATGCATAGGTAAAACATGCTTAGATAATTGATGCTAATATAAAATATCATTTATGCAGAATAGACCAAGCTAGAATTCCAAGGTATAAATCCCTTAAGGTTAGTGATGATGCCACCCCATCACTTAGGTGGTGAAGTACTAACCCTTTACTCGGTTGGTGATAATGCTTCCCCATCACCTCGGTGGAGAAGTAGAAACCCTTCCCTCGGTTGATGAGTACAAACCCCTATTTCAGTTAGTGACAATATTGCCCCAACACCTGGGTAGAGATGTACGAACCCTTCCCTCAGTTGATGAGTACAAACCCCCATCTTGGTTATCTGGGTTCTTAGACCCCCCGAATTTGGCATGGTCTAATGCAACACACTTGTATATAGTGTATATCATTTACATAAGTTCAGTTCATCATCTTATAGTCAATCATATCATATTTGATGCTTTGGACCATCAACACCTCAAGAAACTACATCCGAACATTTTATCAAACACTTAGAGGGTGTGTAATGCTAGTATATGACCATTAAATATATAGATAAAATCATGCAAGAAAATCAATTATAAAACAAGTGAAGTATTTTCGTGGCTTGTAATACACAGCTATCGATTCACACCCACAAGTCGAAGAGATTAAGGTTTTATACCTCAAAACATAGCAAACAATCACAATTTCACATAGCTTTAACTTAGTGTGAAGTGCATTTCCTAAAAATCAAGACCTATTTGTAAATTAATTTTAAATCATACAATTTGAGTAAAAGGAGGGTTGGGTATCATAATTGAAAGGAACCCATTAAATAAACTCACATACCTTAGGTCTAGAGTCGCTTGGAATTGTGATTGGGAAGAATAGAGGCTTGGAAATGATGTTTGAATCCAATCTTGTTCTTGGGTTTCCTTGAAATTCAGTTGGAGCTTGATGGACTCTTTTGAGAGAACTGAAAGTGTATTTGAGATTAGAGTAATGAGTTTGATCCTTTAGAACCTTGTTTAGGTCTTTTAGAAAGGTTAAAATAACATTGGAAGTCTAAAAGGGTCATTAGAGTAAATATTACCCAGCTCCACAGCAAGGACCACGACCCCTGCCACCTACCATGACCTATGTGGGTGGTCGTGGTCTATGCTTTAGACTCAAGCTCTCCTTCACGCATACCAAGCCTCACTTATTCACCTTTACGCCACTCCTCACGACCAGGGGCAAGTCTCATGACTCGTACCACTGGTCTGGTCCATGCCTTAGGCCCAAAATGGTTTTTCCCAGCCTCACATGCCTCACACGACCCATACTAGCCACCACTGCTCGTATAGGTTCTCGTGTGCATGGGAGAATCTTACGAAAATGATCATAACTCCATTATCTAACCTCGAAATAAGGTGAAACCAAGTGCATTATGAAGCTAACTCAAAGTTCTTTCATTTGACTTGCTGTGGGCCACCCAGTTCCAAATATCCTAAAAGTTATGCTAGTTTAAAGTTGACCATTACATGAACCATCACCAAAAACTCAACTTTTAGGGAAGTCTTGAACTTGTTTAGGTACTAGTAGTCTCCCATGAACCTAATAAACCCACAACATCACCAATTGAGGCTTGAAAAATGGATATAGAAGAGCATAAAATTACAATGTATAACAGTTTAGGCCCTAGTTTGGGTCGTGACAATGATTTACAAGCATGTTTTATTTCAAGCATTGACCATGCATGACATACTGAGACTACACTTATTTATTGCTTGTTGTTATGCAGTTTGGCTATATTGGCTTATTTCTCGTTGCAATTCATCCTATATACTTAGTATATTCGAACGTACTAGTGCATACTCTATGCCTACATGATATTACGATGTAAGGTCTGGTGCACCTCTCGATCCTCCTCCATGTTTCTAGTTTGGTACTTCAAAAGATAAGCTTTAGTGAGTCCTGAAGTCCGAGGACACTATCTATGATACTCTTACTATTTGATATTTGGTGAACACTTGATATTATGAGAGTGATCTCAAAAAGTGTCTTGGCCCCTGTTCCATTCGATGTTAGTATATTGTTGGATACTATGATGTACTTATGCTTGAGTTTGACTCCTTAATGCTTTAATAATTATAAAAGACTTCTCTTAGTCCGACTTCCCCTTTTATTATATCTCTTGTTATTGTTTACTATTGCTTCTATGACCATAGATGTGTGATTGAATGCTAAGATGCTTGTTTTAGTCCCTTTAGGTTTCTACTCACCGTGTTTTGTCTAGGCACTAGGCTTGGGTCGTGACAGTTCAAGTGTGACTTCAAATGCAAGTTGATGAGTTGAAGGTGCGACTAGCAGATTCTTAGGTTGAAGTAGGTCAATTGAAGGACCAAGTACTCAGGCAACAATAAGATCACAATGACCAAGTATGTAGATGTTATATTTAAGATACTTGGATCCCAACCATCTCCATATATCTATTAGCACCTTTCGGTTCCCTTTTCTTTGTTGGATCTATATATTGTTTCACTTGGTGGTTGTTCCGGAGTGTTTCTTTTTGCTATGTATATTTTTTGTATTGGATGGATGTATGTTGAATATTTTTCCTGCCTGATTAAATTTATGACATTTCTATGCATGTTTTGTACCTTTTGTTGATATGCTTAGATGGCTAATATCATTAGTTTAAATAGGTAATGTTGTCATACTTTGTTTGTCTTGGTTCTATATCATTTCTTAAGGTCTTAAATATTTGTGCTTTA
This sequence comes from Solanum sejunctum, assembly GCA_025642045.1. Taxonomy (NCBI): domain Eukaryota; kingdom Viridiplantae; phylum Streptophyta; class Magnoliopsida; order Solanales; family Solanaceae; genus Solanum; species Solanum sejunctum. Next base: position 25,524 of record JAOTQJ010002572.1, on the reverse strand, counting down.
CCTATTCTTTTCCCCTTTTTGTGATGTCAAAAGGGGGAAGATAATATGATGGTATGTGAAGGTATACATATACAACACAAAAGTGCCACAACCACAGATAACATATGCTTGTTATTATAAAAAAAGAGAAATTTGTTAGACTTGTACATAGTCTTAAGCAATTTTGATAATGTCAACTGGACCAGGTTCTAGGTATAGCACCAGGTGAAACAATGTGATCGAGAGACGTAGAGGGTATAGACTCATTTAGCAGGTTTATCAAGACTCCTACAAGATTAAAACTAGAGGTGCAAGTCATGAAGGTGTCTTCTATTAGGACTCTTCTAGAAGGCACTACAAAGGCAAAGACAAAACCCTAAAAAAGTAGATTTTATATCTAAAAATGAACTTGTTCCAGCAACAAAGACAATTGACACTCAAACATACAAACAAGACCTAGAGTTAGATTTTCTTGATGTTCTAATTTGACCTCAGAATTATTGTTGAGTGACAGTCATTGTATGTGAGGATTCTTAGTGAGAAATTTATGTGTAGGGAGTGTGTTTGTCTTGCTATAGTGTTTGTATTGATCATGTTGGTTATATGTGAGTGTGTGAGGTGAGAGCAAGTTAAGTGTTACAAAGTTATAATTTTGACATTGCTCTTTTGAAGTAGTGAAGGTGCTAAAATCCAACAAGTTATAGGTAATGGTTGTTTCTCCCTTGAACAAGGAGTTTCTTACTCTATATTGTGTGTTTCTCCCTTGAACCTAGTTCTTGTAAGTGTTAGGGTATAAAGCTTTTCACTGGCCTACTGGTGAATTGGGATAGGTTTCATCATAGCTTGATGGTTTGGGTTGTGAGAGATTTAACGTACTAAACTTGTCTATTAATATCAAATAAAAATCATGTCCTTAAATTTATCTAATTAATGACTAAATTTTAGTACCTTTTATGTGATGTTTTAAAATTTTTATTTTGTTAATTAGTGTGCTTATCGTTAAAACTATGAGAAGAATCTCCATTGCTTCACTTCTTTAAGTTGGACAGAGAGCTTCTTGTCATAGTTCTAGTTGTAAGCTCACTAATTAAAGAATTAAAATTTTAGGTTAATTGAAGAAAAGACTAATTGGCATAATTAATAAAGTTGTTGCTATATGTCAGGATATCATAGTAGGATTTAAAAAATTATGATTTTACTATTGGAAAACATAATTATGTGACTTTCCTAAAAATCATAATTGTATATGGATATATGAAATTTAACCTATGAAACAAAAAATCATAATTATATTTCCTTTTATGCAATTCAACCTTTGATGCAATTTCTACAAACAATATATAAATAGGTAATCATATATAATAATCTCAAATTAAATATTTTATCAAATTAAAATTCTGGGTTGTATAGCATATTGGTTTTGGGTATCTTCTGATTGTTGGTAATTTTCTAGTTGTTTACTATTTTACTTGTATACTAGCTAGATTGTCTACTGTTTTACTTGTAATTTCTAAATTTATAGCTTAGAGAGTTTTTATTTATTAGTTACTTGCGTTGGGACCACATGGTAGACTAGGGTTATGTCATCGGTCGGGGTCAGGGGTCAGAGGTTAGGGGTAGGGGTGGTAAGGGAGGCCGGGGTTATTTAGGTTAAGGGTCGGGTCACGGAATATAGGATCACTTACAGGAAAATCCATAGAGCTAGTGAAGTGTTTTAAGAGGAGACATATTAATATAGCGTGTGTACAGGAGACCAGATGGGTAGGCACCAAGGCTCGAAATGTGGATGGGTTTAAGTTGTGGTACTCGGGTGTTTCTAAGGATAGAAATATTGTGGGTATCTTAGTAGACGAGGGTCTAACGGAGTATGTCGTTAAGGTTAGGAGGGTTAATGATAGGATGATGTTTACCAAACTCGTGGTTGGTAGACATGTGGTGAACATAGTCAGTGCTTATGCGCCCCAAGTAGGCATAGATGAGGAAGTCCAAAGGCTCTTTTGGGAGGATCTGGATGAGGTTCTGCGAGTTTGAAGGTGTTCATGGAGGCTTTGGTTTTGGGGAGAGGAACGGAAGTGGGACAGCTCTCTTGGATTTTGCCAAATCATTTTAGTTAGTGATTGATAACTCGTGTTTCCCAAAGAGGGAAACCACTTGATTACCTTCCGTAGTACGGTAGCTAAGACTTAGATTTACTACCTACTTCTCTGAAAGGGTGATAGAATCTTTTGTAAGAATTGCAAGGTTATTCCAAGTGAGAATGTTTCCACTCAACATAGACTTTTAGTGATGGATGTGGAGATCGAGAGAGCAAAGAATAAGAAGGTTATGGATGCCCAGCGTAGCATTAGATGGGGACCCTTTCCCACGAGATGGAAGAAATATTGAGAAACTTAGAGGCGTGGAGTAGTGAACATTGTGCGAACAGTATGTGGGACATGACTGTTGGGTACATAAGAAGGGTTACTACCAAGGTACTAGGGATTTCAAGAGGGATCTTTGGTGGAAGTCAAGTCGATTGATGGTGGAATGATGAAGTCCAGGGTAAACTGAAAGATAAGAAGGTTGCTTACACAGATTGGTTAGAATGTAGGGATGAAGATGAAAAGCAAAAGCTTAAGGTAATCTATAAGACGGCAAAGCCTAAGTCAGCAGTGTTTGAGCCTAAGTCAGCAGTGTTTGAGCGCCTTTATGATGAGTTAAGTGATAAAAGCGGGGAAAAGAGATTGTATAGGCTTGCTAAAGTAAGAGAAAGGAAAGTTCGCGACTTAGACCAAGTGAAGTGCATCAAGGATGGGAGGGTAAGGTGTTAGTGGATGACACTTCCATTAAATTAAGGTGACAAGCTTACTTCCACAAACTCTTAAATGAAAAAAGAGATAGGGACATTGAGCTGGGTGAGTTGGCAAACTCCAAAAATCATCATAATTTTGGGTATTACAGGCCGTTCAGAGTTGAGGAGGTAAGATGGGCTATTACTAGGATGAAGAAGGGGCGGGCGATTAGGCCCGATGAGATTCCGGTAGACTTCTGGAAGAACATGGTCAAGAATGGCATCAAGTGGTTGACTAGATTATTCAATGTTATTATGAAGACTTCCAAGATACCTGATAAATGGAAGAGGAGTATAATGGTTCCATTGTACAAGAATAAGGGAAATATTCAAAGCTGTAACAATTCCAGGGGTAGCAAGTTGTTAAAGCCACACTGTGAAGGTTTGGGAGAGAGTAATGTAGATGAGTGTGCAAAGAGTAGTATCTATCTCGGAGAACCAGTTGAGATTCATGCCGAGGTGGTCGACTACTGAAGCAATTCATCTTGTTCAGAGGTTGGTAGAGAAATATAGGGAAATAAAGAAGGATCTTCATATGGTGTTCATTGATCTCAAGAAGGCATAAGCTAAAGTCCCAAGGGATGTCTTCTGGAGGTGTCTAGAGGTGAAAGGTGTCCCTGTGGCATATATTAGAGTGATTAAGGACATGTACAATGGAGCCAAAATTTGGGTAATAATGGTGGGAGGAGACTCAGCGTATTTTTCTGTTGAGATGGAACTCCACTAAGGATCTTTGTTGAGCCCTTTCTTGTTTGCTTTGGTGATGGATGAGCTAGCACAATCTATCCAGGAGGAGGTTCCATGGTGTATGCTTTTTGTAGATGACATAGTACTAATTGATGAGATTCGGACTAAAGTTAATGATAGGTTGGAGACTTGGAGACAGGCCTTGGAGTCCAAAGGATTCAAATTGAGCAGGACCAAAACTGAATACTTGGAGTGCAAATTTTGTGTTAAGAGGGATGAGGCAAACCCTGATGTGAGGCTTGCCACTCAACCTATCCCCAAGAGAGAAAACTTTAAATATTTGGGGTCTATCATTCAGTGTAGTAGAAATATCGATGGTGATGTCACACACCATATTGGGGTAGCATAGACTAAATGGAGGCTTTTCTCTAGAGTGTTGTGTGACAAGGAGATACCACCTAAACTCAAAGGTAAGTTTTACAGAATGGTGGTTAGACCATAGTTGTTGTATGGAGTGGATTGTTGGCCAATTAAGAAGGCACATGTTTAGAAGATGCATGTCGCAAAGATGACGATGCTGGGATGGATGTGTGGTCACACTAGGAGTAACAAGGTTAGGAATGAGACCATCCAGGAGAAGCTAGAGGTGGCCTCGGTGACCAAAAAGATGAGGGAAGCGAGATTGAAATGGTTTAGACATGTGCATAGAAGGAGTACCGATGATCCTATTAGAAGGTGCAAGAGGTTGGTTTTGGGAGATACTTGGAGGGGTAGAGGTAGACCTAAGAAGTACTGGGGGGAGATGATTAGACAGGATTTAACGAAACTTTATCTTACTGAGGACATGATTGGAGGTCACAAATTAGAGTAGCAGGTTAATACTAGCGTTAGGTACTTTTATGTGTTCTCATTACCTGTCATATTATTTACATACTATCATTATTAGTCGCTCTTTTCTGTCCCCTTCCCTTCCTTTATCATATCTAGTTTTTTCTTACTTATGGATTTTGAGATAAGAGTTCCCAGGGAAGAACCTCTCTACTTTTATGGTAGTGGTAAGGTCTGTATACATTTTACCCTCCTCAGACCCCACTTATCAGATTTTACTGGGTATATTATTGTTGTTGTTGTTGTTGTAAGATTTACCATGAATATACATCTTTTATAAATGATAAATAGTTTTTCTCAATTATTTATTGATAGCTTTAGCAAAAGGTGATGAGTTTCTTCAATTTTAACGTATTTCTTATATTTGCGCATACATAAAAGAATTTCTTTCTGTTGGTGTTTGATAGCCTTTTTTGGGTTTGGCTAATTCAAAACTACTAGGAAATTTTTCACTTTAGGGCCCCACTAATTTAAATTTACATTTAATATTCTTCTTTAGGACCTAGTTAATATGAAAGTTTGTTGAAAAATGACATTGTAGGATACGATTAATTTATATTTTTATTAAAAAGTCTCATTTTAGGTGATAAAATGCTCTCAGGCAAACATATAAACTCAAATATCAAGTTGTAAATGTGAGGCAGCCTTTGGTTAAGGATACATTTGTACCACTACTCCTCGATATCCTAGGTCAATTGGTACCCCCTCTAAAGTCTAACTAATCTAAATTTACATTGAGAATTAAGTCCCATTTTAGGGATAAAATAACCTTCACAATGTAGGACTTAAGTTCTAACACTCAAACTGGATATCTCGATTGATACAAGAGACATACTTACTAATCCATCTTATAAAAAATATATTGTTACAAATGTGATTATTTTTTTTTAAAAAAAATCAATAATGATAGGGTCCGTTTGTAAATTTTTTTGTTTGGTATGTAATATTTTATTTTTTCAAATAGACTTTACAAACATGTTATTTGGCAAGTATGGACATGCAATTCATTTACTCTTAGAAAGAATTGATATAGAGGAGACCGTACTACACCCAATTCAGCTAATTTTGTTACAAGCCTTTCAATCACTACTAGACACAAAGAATAGCCATTTAGGTGCTCCCGTATTTCTTCAGACCAGTGCTCTCCATTCCACACTCTCCATTGGACCACTCATTAGTAGATAGATTTTGTCAATACAATACTTATCTATTTACCATATGTCTAGTAAATATTGTGTAGTATGTTCTAGAAATTTCTAATAGAAATTGAGCAGCGCCTGCTCAATAGCTTCATGTACAGTTATACCCGTTACAGTAGAATGACTAGTTATATTATGTCTATCTATCATTATTATGATAATTGTGTTTCTTATAAAGCATTTTTTAGATAATATATGATTAATTATTTATGTATTGCATATGTATATCATGCTAATATTGATCATTCATTTATATTAATTTTGAGATGGATATATGCACAAAGAAGTATCATGCATTTGCATTACCTATAGGTTCATCCATTCCTCTTTGGATTTTTTTCCGTAGCATTCTCTTCGACCAAACTCTACTTCTCTAATTAATTGTTAACATGTACCCTTGTGTGGTCTTCTATGTCTGGCTTCTTTCTATTGTGCTGGATGTTGTCCCTTGTCTCTTGTCCTTTGAACTCAATATTATTGAGTAGTTTTAATTGCACTTTTCATATTGTGAATATTGAAATGAAGATTCTTCAAGAAATGTCGATATCCAGATGAGGATTAGCAAAAATAGCTAGCCAGAGAGTTAGGGCTTGACCCTAAACAGATCAAGTTTTAGTTTCAAAAATAGAATAAGTCAAACCAAGGTAATTTTACTTAATAAGTCCACTGATGATAAATTTAATTATACTTAATTGATTGCTCATTATAGTTATTATTTACATACAGTCATGAACAAATATTTCTTTTTGTATTAAATTGTACAAAAATTTAGAAAAATGGCTAGTTAAAAGTAGTGTCAGAGCTTCAATGAATCTCTTGCATTAGGGCTAACAATTACAATAACAACAACAATAACAACATTACCCCAATGCCTCAAAGGCTCTCGCCCATTGCGGGGTAAGGGAAGGTCGGATGTACGCAGCCTGACCCCTATGTTTAAAAACATAGCATGACTGTTTCCGGATGATCCATGATGAGCATCAAAAGTTGCATTGACTAACTGCTACTTCACAATTGAAAGAAGCGCAGACAGTTTAAAGAGCCATTTTGTTTTATTCCATCATACCCCAAAGCCAAAAAATAGTGAATCTTTGGCTCCATCCGAGTTTGATGGAAATAATTAGTGATAACAATTACTTCTTTAAATTTGGTTAAACTGTTTAACATGTGATTAAATATAATAATTTCTTCCTATACTATTAATTAGTACATTGACTTACTCGCGTTTAAAAAATAATTTCTTTCGTGCACAATTAATTCTACTATTGACAATTCTACTTGTTGATTTTCAAATAATTTTTCTAAATCAGTTATTTAAGTTTTCTTGTTGAATTGATCATAAGATTTAAAAGTGAATCCTTTGTTTCATTAGTATATGAATTCTACTTAAAAATTTTGGTACTTTCTTTAAAGTAATACTTTCATTTGATCTGCAATTTCAGTTAGCTGCAACTCATTTAAATCAATAACAAAATCATGCAAAATTCTTCAAACTACATAAAGTTTGTAACAAGTTACAAAACTTAGTATGTAATTACAAATTGACAAAGTTTGTATTTTCATTAGAGTTTTAGAATTTAGTCAAAGTAATATGATTTTACAATTTTGAACTAATGAATTTCCTTTCTGGATTCTTTGATGAATGAAAGTTCTTAAGTATCTTAAATGAGAGGATTGAACAAAGTTCAAGCTGGCCAAATATCTTAAATAAATAAATGAGTGGATTAATTGATTGTTTGATCTGAGCTATGCTTACAACGGGACTATAACCTAATTTTCCAACTAACCAAAATTATTCTTTCTAATTATCTTGTTTTCTTGTTATTTTTTTAATTAATAAACAAACTAATTCTTTTTACTATGCATATATTTAACACCAGTTCTTTGATGAACCAATTTGAGCTACGTACACTCTTTTCATATATATTAGTCAATTTTTAAACATGCTATCTATTTTGATTTACGTCAAAATTGATCTCACCTGAAAATATGCCTACCTAAATCCATTAGAATTGGAGCAAGTTGAAATGATTATATTTTAAACTAAAGGTATTTCAATTATTACTCCTTCTGTCTTATTTTATATTTTAAACTAAATTTAGCTGTTGAAATGGGTCACTAATTGACTATAATCAAAGTCATTGGTAGGTTTGTTCCAAATGAAAATTTTAACCGCACCATTGTATCCAGAATATCAACTTTGGTCTAGGAGGTCCTTTTGTTCGATTTTTAGGGCTTCCGGATGTATTTTGAACCTTCAATAGACATCGATATTGTCAAATGAGACCTGTATAGGATAAAACGGCCTCCAACAAAAATTTTGACTACACCGTTGAGTCCACAATATTATTTTCTATAAGATTGCATATACAGATTGTAATTTTGTGACTAGGTGAGTCCGAAATATCAAAATTAAGTTAGGGCAGTTAGTGAAGGTTAAAGGCGGCATAGGTTATATGGACCAATCCTAGGCTGCCATATGGAGGCAGTTTGGAATTAGAAAAAAAAATACATAAAATGTGAAGAAGATTCTAGAAAGTTTCAAGGAAACAAATATAGTTTAGCATGAAAATTTTAAACCCTATTTCTCTTTCGTATTTGAGCCAATTTCAGTGATTCAAAAGCATAACTTGAATGTTTATCGAACCAAAACACCGTTGGAGCTTCAGAAACTTATTTTGGAAAGTTTTTTGAGGTAAAATTCAATGTTTCCCTACTATATATTGTGTAAGTTTTGAAAATATTATGTCACGACCCAAGCCTAAGTCTTAGACGTGACACGATGAATGGGGAACCTGAAGGGATACCAAACAAGCCTCTTAGAATATCACTTACACATCTTTGATCGCGTAAGCAAAATAAAGATAAAACAAGTTAGATAATTAAAAAGGAAAATGAGACTAAGAAAAATCTTTGATAATCATGAAAGTATAAAAAAGTCAAGCACATAGCATTTACATACATAGTATCCAACAACACCTCTAACTTAGAAAGGAGTGGTGGCCAAGACACTCCCCGGGCTCACCCTCATAATAATAAGTATTGAACATGAGAAAGAGTCTCAACATAACACGAAATAAGTAGATATTGTCATGAAAATTGAGTACTCACCAAAGGTTTCTCCGAGAATTGAGCCATGTGAAGGAGGATGATCAAAAAAAGCTACGGTTCCAACATGGTGATATAATATAGGCATAGAGTATGCGTTAGTACATTTGAATGTACTAAGTGTGCAGGATGCAATGCTACAAGGATATAAATCATTGTATTTGAAATTCATACATATAGGCAATAAACATAATCTCAATATGATATGGATGATCAATGCTTATAATAACCCATGCTTGTAAAACATGCAACTGGCTTAATACATAATAGATAATGTATTTGTGGAAAAAGACCTTAACCGACATAGACCTAGCGAGCTACTACATGGAATCCAAGGCATGACACTCTCTTCGTAAGGTGATAAAGTCATATCACCCCTTTGACAAGATGATCGTGGCATGTCACTCCCTTGACAAGGTGTGGTCTACTCGCCATGGTAAACCATATAATGAATAATCCAAGGCACGTCACTTCCTCATCAAGTTGATCGAGGCATGTCACCCCCTCGACAATGTGTGGTATAACTAGATGAATCCACTAGTATAGATAGGGTAGTAATTATAATCCTATGGTAGCACATAATTTAGAGACTAAAGACTTGATATAAGGACCCCTTGAGTGAAGCCCCATCTTAAGCATCAATTGGTGCTATGTCAAATACCACAGAATACTTGAAATAATCGCACTTTAATCATGACATGAATAACTTGTAAGAGACATGATAACATGACTTGAGTATATCATAAACATTCTTAACCTCTAGTAGTAAGCCTAACTTAAACATGAGAGTAAATCATAATCATACATGAACCCTTGCTTTAACATGTATGGCTCACAAGAGGTAAAAATCTTTTAATAGGGCTTAACTTGTTACTTGTAAAATGATAGATACTTTTCGTTAATTCAACACATGTTCAAAAGCCCTCAATTATCATGACGTCATTTGACCAATAGATCATATAGTAGATCATCAATAACTTGATAATTCTTCTCATGTCAATTTATCAAACACATGGTAGGTTCATGATACTTGTTCAAAATCCTGCAATTCAAGAGTAAAACAAAATGAGTTAACTAAATGCAAATCAACCCAACAATATAGTAGTAAAAACCTCAGGTAGGGTACCTTGAATTCCATTAAAAAACTCATAATAGTTCATAGTTTTATAGCTCAAAACGTGCATAGTTTCAATAGACAAAATTAATTCATGGCACAAGCTTGAGACAAATATTCATGCAAAATCAATCAATACTTTGTAAAACCCCAGCGTGATTTATGTTTATATTTCATAAAAATAGATATCCATAGATAATACAACTTGAAAACATGCAAGTTTCATAAAAACAGAAGGTTGGGCTCGAAAGGACCAATTGAAGAAGACTAACAAACCTTAAACCTTGACTTCCATAAAATGAACTTGAAGTAGAGTTAGAGCTTGAAATGAGTCCTTAAGTTTCAAAATTAAGCTTAAAATCCCTTGATTCGAAAGAGAGAATTGATAGTCTTAGATAGGTTTTAGAGACAGTTTTGTGAGCTATATGGTTGAAAAATGGATAAGTATGGAAAATTTCATGTTTAAGTGGGCATTGGACTATGACCCCAATGCCATTGGGTGAAATAATCAAACCAAGGAAAATATTGCACTGCTACATGCCCCAAGCACTACTCAGACTAGAAACAGAGGTCAAAATACAAAGTTGCACGCCCCGGGCGCGTTGCGCCTTGGGCACGAACAAACACTACAAATCATAAAATTAGCAAAAACTATGTTTCTCTATGGGTAATCTAAAATCTTGTTATACACATTTCCTACCAAATTTTACCCTCTGATTGAGAATATGAAGTCGAATTTTCAAAATCATGTATATGAAAATTATGATTATGTAGTATTCCAAAGCACATGAGGGGTGTTTCAGTATCTCCCCCTTGGGAACATTCGTCCCCAAATGTAGAAGGAACATTCGTCCCCAAATGCAACCAATGAACTTAATGTCATTTTCAAAAATCTCAAAATGAATGTCAAAAATCACCATAAACTTGTTACCGTAAACATGAATGGATGCAAAATGACATGAGGAGTGAAACTTAAGACTTGAAATCTTATATAGGAATCAAGTTATTACCTTTGTCTTGATTAGAGTGTTAGAGATATGGGTATCATTTTTTCATGTCTGCCACGGCTTCCCATGTGGCACTCTCAACTTGTTGATTCATCTAAAGGACCCTGACCGATGCTATATCTCTACATGGACCCCCTCATAGGTCAAATTATCTTTCACAACACCCACAACCTCAAAGGGCACTATAGCACTTGGGTCACCCACATACTTCGTTAACATGGACACATGGAAGACTAGATGAACCACATTCATCTCCATACGCAACTCCATCTCATATGCAACCTCACCACCTCTCCTCTAAACTCTATAACAACCCACAAACCGTGGGCTCAATTTCCTTTTCTTGCCAAACCAAACCATACCTTTCATGGGTGAGACCTTCAAGTAAACCCAGTCATCAACATTACACTTAAGATCTCTTCTCCTCACATCGGAGTTAGACTTTTTTTTACTTTGGGTTGTCTTCGGACTCCCTCTTATCAACCTCACCTTCTCCAAGGCTTCATAACCAAATCCAGACCAAATCAAACCACCCACCTGAGGATCTACAATGATGACGATATAAAGCTTCAAACTAAGCTATGCCAATTCTTGTATGGTAGCTATTGTTGTAGGAAAACTCAATAAGCGAAAGATGTTCATCCCAACTACCCATCTAACCTTCCTTGTATAGCCAAGATAGGAGCAGAGATAAGCTTGTCTTTCAAAGTTTGAAAAATCTCTTAACATGAAATGGTCCAAACAAAGTTTTCCTTCTTTTGGGTCAACTTTGTCATAAGGGAAGTAATAGAAGAAACGATATTCTCAAACCTCTGGTAATAAGCTGGCAAACCCAAGAAACCCCTAATATTCGACAAATTCAACAATCTAGGCCAACTTTTTATCACCTCCGTCTTCTTTAGATCCACCTTAATGCCATCACTAGACACCACATATCCTAGCAAAGCAACCTCGTTCAACAAAAATTCACACTTTGCATATTTAGCAAACAACCTCTCATCCCCCAAGATTGGCAACAGAACCCTCAAGTGATTCACATGCTCTTCCTTACTCCAAGAATAAATCAATATATCATCAATAAAAACCACCACAAATATACAACGTATGGATTAAAGACCCTATTCATGAGATTTATAAATACAGTTGGTGCATTAGTTAAGCCAAAAGACATTACCACAAATTCAAAGTGCCCATACTTAGTCCGAAAAGCCATCTTTGGAATTTTACACTCCCTTACCTTTACTTTATGGTATCTATACCAAAGATTAATCTGAGGAAAGTGACTACCCCTTTTATATGATCAAATAGGTCATCAATCCTTTATAGAGGGTACTTGTTCTTTATGGTAACCCTATTAAGTTGCCCATAATCAATGCACATTCTAAGGGAACCATCCTTTTTCTTCATAAACAACACTAGTGCACCCCATGGTGACTTACTAGGCCTTATGAGACACCTTCTCGAACAAATCCCTTAATTGATCTTTCAACTCCTTCCGTTCCACTAGGGCCATATGGTAAAGGGGAATGAAAATCGGTTCTATATCGGGAAAAAGGTCTATACCAAAGTCTATTTCCCTTTCGGGATGAACCCCGAGTAGCTCAATGGGAAAGATATCAAGAAACTCATTGACCACCGGAATCGACTCAATAGGAAGGAGCTTAGACTCAACATCCCTAACCCTCACAAGATGATAAAGAAAACCCTTAGAAATCAAATTTCGGTCCTTAAGACAAGAAATGAATCTACCCTTGACCATCGTATTATGACTTTCCAACTTAAGGAAGGGCTTATTAAGGAAATGGAATTTAACCTTACGGGTTCTACAATCAACAGAAGCATATATGCATTTACCCAATCCCTCCCAAGAATAATATCAAAACCCACCATATCTGATTCAACAAAATCACAAGGCAAGATCTTATACAAAATAAACATAGGATAACTTATTAGACTCTTTTAGGAACAATGGACTCACCAATAGTGTTAGACACTTCATAAGGTTCACGCAACAATTCGGGACTCAAATAAAGCATTTTGGCAAGAAAAGGAATAATGAAAGAAACAGTGGCACTCGAATCTATCAAATCATTCACATCATAATCACAAACCTTTAACATACCATTGACAACATCAGACACCTCATCCACTCCTTGACTTCCTTAGAGAGTATAGAACCTATTTTGCCTTGAAGCACCTCTTGTTGGCCTCCCTTTTCCCTTTGACTCATATTAGCACCTTGGCCTTGAGGACGACTATCTCTACCTTTATTTTGAGCATGAGGACAATCATCAACATTGTGACCCACTTCACCACAACCATGGCAAGCAATAAAGTTTCTCAAACATGGGCTACCATACTTTCTACCACATCTTTGAAACTTAGTATTAGACACTCCACCATTACCACCTTAGAATTTTGGGTCATCATTAGCAAATCTCTAGTTAGAAGCATTGGAAGACCCTTAGCCTTGGAACTTATGACATTGAGGAAATTTACCACCATTAGAACCTTGGAAACTACCTTCAAATTGAGCCCTCTTGAACTCCTCACTTCTTCACTATCTTATATTTTCCCCTCTAGTTGTTCTGCATATGTCATAAGTAGAGACAAATCCATATCACTCACTAGCATGGCAGTATGACACTCTTCATTAACCAAGTCAGACATTCCTCACATAAATTTGTTCATTCAAGTTCTAGGGTCGGCTACCAAATGTGGATCATACTTAGAATGCTTGTTGAATTTGAGGGCATACTCCCTCACACTCATGGAACCTTGCTTGAGGTTCATAGGCTCTATCATCTTAGCCTCTCTTGGTTCGATTAAAAAGTACCAATAGAGGAATGCGGCTTTGAACTCCTCCCACAGAATGGCATCATCATCTCTCCTCTCCAATTTCTATTGAATAAACAAAATTTAGGCCACACCTTTGAGTTGGTAGGCCACTAACTCTGCTTTCTCCTCCAAATAGACACCCGCGATAGATAGCATCTTATACACCTCATCGATGAGCTATTGGGGATCTTTTTCCACCTTGGACCCATGAAACTCCAGTGGTTTCATTCTTGTGAAATCCCTCACCCTTGAGGACAGAGTGGGAGAATGAGGGGCTTGGGTCCCTTGGTTCATTTGGCTGGTACTAGTACAGGGTAACATTTTGATGGCATCCCAAAACTCTTAGGCTACCCCCCATCTTGAGGAGCTTGTGGAGCGGGATGGGTCTGTTACTCCTTGGGAGTATGGGCTCTCCTTATCCTTGACCTTGGCATCGACATGATCTAGAAGATATAAGAGCATTAGTTAGGGGAAAAGCCTTATATCTACACCGAAGGCACAATATAGACCATGAAGAAGTGAAACATTTTCTTAAACACCACATAGTCCACAACTATGAATATGACTCTAATCGACATGGTGTGTTGGATATCTGAGGACGATTAACAACCTAGTGTTTTGATACCAAGACACGATCTAAGACTAGGGCCTAGATGTGATAGGGCGAATGAGGAACCCAAAACAAGCCTCTTAGCATATCATTAACACATCTTTAGTCGCACAAGCAAATAAATATCAACAAGTAAGAGAATTAAATAAGGAGCGGGACTAAGGGTAGTCTTGGATAATCATAAAATATAAAACAATCAAGCTCATAATGTTTACATACATAGTATTCAACAACACCCCTAACTTAGAATAGAGCGGGCGCCAAGACACTCCCCTTTCTCATCCTCATAATAATAAGTATTCAACATAAGAAGGAGTCTCAACATACATTAAAATAAGTAGATACTGTCCTCGGAATAGAGGACTCACCAAGGCATTTTTTGAGAAGAGAACTAGCTATGTGGAGGATGATGATCAAAAAGATCTCCAGTTCCTACATGGTGATACCATATAAGCATAGGGTATGCATTAGTAAGCGAGTTACTACTTTTAATCCAAGGCATGACAACCCTTTTGTAAGGTGATCGAGGCATATCACCCTCTCAGCAAGGTGAATGAGGCATGTTAACCCATTAACAAGTTGTTGTTTACATGCCATGGCATACCATATAATGAATACTTTGAGGCATGTTACCCCCTCGTCAAGGTGATTGAGGCCTTGAGAAGGTGTGGTATAACTAGATGGATCCACTAGTACAACAATGTAATAATCATAATCCTACGGAAGTACATAGTTTAGAGACTAAAGACATTTTATAAGGACCCCTAGAGTCGAGCCTCCATCTTAAGCCTCAATTAGTGCTAAGTCAAATCCTATGGAATACATGAAATAATCACACTTTAAAAAATGATATGAATAGCTTGTAGGAGAGATGATAACACGACTTGAGTAGCTCATACACATTCTTAACCTCTAGTAGTATGCCTAACTTAAACATGAGAGTAAATCATAATCATACATGAACCCTTGCTTTAACATGAATGGCTCACAAGAGGTAAAAATCTTTTAATAGGGCTTAACTTGATATTTGTAAAATCATAGATACTTTTCATGAATTCAATACATGTTTGAAAGCCCTCAATTATCATTAAGTCATTTGACCGGTAGATCATATAGTAGATCATCAATAACTTGATAATTCTTGTCATGTCATTTTATCAAACAGATGGTGGGTTCATGATAATTGTTCAAAATCATGCAATTCAAGAGTAAAACAAGATGAGTAAACTCAATGCAAATCAACCCACCAGCATGCATTGTAGTAAAACCCTCATGTAAGGTACCTTGAATTCCATCACAAAGCTTACAATATCTCATGGTTTCATCGCTCAAAACATACATAGTCTTAATAGACAAAATCAATTCATAGAACAAGCTTGAGATAAACATTGATGCATAATCAATCAACACATGATAAAAGCCCAACATGATTTATGTTCATATTTCATAATAACAGATACCCATAGGTAATATAGCTTGAAATATGCAATTTTCATAAAAAGAGAAAGTTAGGCTCTATAGGTGAAAGGTCACATGGATGAAGACCTACATACCCTAATCATTGAATCCCTTAAAATGAACTTGAAGTAGACTTAGAGCTTAAAATGAGTCCTTGACTTAGAAAATTGAGCTTGAAATCCTTATATTTGAAGAAGAGAATTGATGGAGTCTTAATGACATTTTATAGAGGGATTTATGAGATATAGGGTTGAAATTGCAAGTATGGGAGATTTCACGTTTAAGTAGGAATAGGCTATGACCCCAATGCCCTTGGGGGAAATAAGAAAACCAAGCAAAATACTACATTGTTTTGTGCCTAAGGCATGATGCAGAACTAACACAAAGTTCAAAATACATAGTGGCGCACCCCAGGCGTGTTGCACCCTGGGCACGGACATCAACTAGAAATCGTAAAAATTAGTGATAATTATTTTTCACTATGGCTCTTCTAAAATCTGTATTATACCTATTTTACACTTAATATTTCCCGCTGATCGAGAATACAAAGTCATATTTTTGAAATCACACACGGATCTTGAGATATATGGAAATTACAATTATGAAGCATTTCAAAGCATATGAGGGGTGTCTCACTTTTACATGTAGTTTCTTATCTATTTTAAGTTAGATTTTCATAAAATTTAGGTCTATTCTATGAGTTTATGCATGGCACACACTGTAGTAATGTTGAAATTAATTGATAGAGCTCCATTTTGTGTGAAAATATTAATATAGTTGCAGTTTATGTTAGAATTCTTCAGAAAAATTTGAGTTGAGATATTGCGATCATTTCTTATTGGAAACCAATTGAATACGGGTCTATATTGTATTACTTTTCGAGAATTATGTCATGGTATATTCATATTTTGTTAATTTGACTTTGTTTTAAAGGAATTTGGCCATGAAGCTATTGTACGTATATGATATTTTCTAATAAGAAATAACATATGTTTTGGGTTATTTCTCATCATTCTAAGCCTTGTCTTGCGCCTAATTTTTGTATATAGACTTGGGGTGATGTATGATCATTTTATGAGGGTTGTTTATGCTATTTTTAGCTTGGGCCCCACTTTCTCCATTTTATTTGCCATTGACTTATTTTCGGTTCTTTGAGATATTACAGTCAAAATAGTTATGTTTATGTTGTGATTCATATTTTAATAGTTGAGCAGTATTTGGTGGTGGTCAGATAAGGTAAAATTCACGTGGACTTCTCCAGAGTGCGTGGGTTCGCCTTTCAAGTAGGCTAGGCTTTTCTTACCTCTAGAATGAGCTAAAATACATGTATATTGGGAGTTGTTTGTGGTTGGAAGTCCTAAGTAAAATATATATATATATATCATGAGGCTGATTGTTAGTTATATTTCCTACTATGCATTTTAACACTATTGTCATGATTTGTTAACAACTATCTTCTTGGATAGTCATTGTATGTAGCATATGGGGCAACTATGGCTATTTTGGGATACTTGTGGTTGTTTTGGACTATACTAATTGTGACCATTCTAGTAGCAGAGTTCTGGTGCTATAGAAAAACGATAAGGTCCGATAAAGGCTAGATATAGGCTAATGGCCTATGACAGGTATATATTCTGGCGTAACACATATCTGTAGGAATATGTAGCCTAATGCTACTATGATAAGCTGGATATAGGGTTATTTGTTGACTACATACTATACTGTGGATGACTCTGGTATAGATATGGTTCCAATGGGCCAGTTTACTCTGAGTTCCTATGATACAGTTGTACGATGGACTTTTTTAGTATAGATATGACTCTACGAGGCTTAGTTGTTCTTGATTCTTATGATATACCTTTTGATCATTCTTAGGTCTGGGATCCCATTAACAAATTGGGGTTGGGACTCAATTGTGTATTCTTTGGCTCTTCGTAGTCCCGATGTATTACCCTAGGCTTAAGTTGATGCTACCCTAGATACACTATGCATAAAGTCACTAGATACTTGGTGATTGTCCATATTTACTTAAAGTACTTGTGATTGACTAGAACGTGGTCTATTTAGCTTTAGGTGGGTATGACCCTACATTATTCTATGAGATATATACTTCTGTATATAGTTATTAGTACTTGTGCATTTATTCTCCTTACTTTAAGCTAGGATTATCTAGTGTTATTTGAGGGATAGTGACATACGGATGTGTGCACTAGATGTTGTGATTGTCGTTATGCCTACATTCACTCTAGGCATGACATGACTTTTGAAGTTCCGCATCCTAATAGATTGGTCATATATGCATGTCTAAGTCTAGGTAGTTGCACCCTATGGTCCGAGTCTGGTGACTGAGATGCGGCGAATGCTAATTCTAAGGTTCGAGCAGCCATTGATTATTCCTGGGTTTGTTGCCAGTTGTCTATTCCTTGGTTTGAGGCCTAGATTATTATTCTTGGGTTTGAGACACTATTGTAAGGCCTTCTGGCCTTGGCTGACTAGGAATCTAGGTCCAGAAGGGGTTCTAGGCCTCATTGATATTATCGAGGTTCGAGGCCTCATGTGATACTAGTTACTAGATGGGTCAAGGAGCCGATTGATTTCCTATGGATCCACATACCTATACACTCCCTAATTGTGTGTGGGTGTACCCTCTGGCTTATGGGGGCTCAGGGGTGTCCATACTTGCGCACTAGGGCCTTACTCTCTTCTCCATATAAGGAGGCACCTCTGGTGTGAGATTCTTAGTGTCATGAGCTGAAGCATCTCTTTGGGTGGAGGTACTCTTAGGAGGCATGATATGCATCTACATAATACACAAATTACATAGATACTTTAATAGAGTTAAACTCCAGCATAGGAACTCAATACAAGATATGTAACAATTCCTGATGTTCTATAGCCTCCTACTTATAAAATGTGGTGCATAACACACCCATAAGCAAGACTCGACTAGACAAGGCTTCATAGAATCCCTAGGACCCATAAACTCTGTATTCTAATACAAAGTTTATCATACCTAGAGGGGTGGTATCTTTGGCATAGGCAACACTCAGAGATTATTGCGAGCCCTTAAGAAAACCTTTTGGCCTCATCATATTCATTCAATTATAACTAATAGCGAAAGACATTAATGATCAAGAAATATTTAATGGATAGCGATAGTGAAATGATAATCATAGGATAAAGGCCAAACTATATAGCAATGAAGCTGTATAAGACTAGTATGAAAGAAACTAGCCAAAAACATAATCCAATCACAACTCAATATCTAGTCTATGAAGCCTCTAAATCATCTGACAAAATGGTGTTAATGTCATATCCACGTCCACCTCCAAATAAAATAAAAAGGCTTAACTCAAGGCTAGAAGAGAAAATATGATATACTCTAAAAGCAAGGGAGGACTCACCAATAAGCTGAAACTAATAGGTGCTTAGTAGGGCGCCTGTTGATGACCACTAGTACCTGCCTCTACGTCATAAAAGGTTACAAACCCAAATGGACGTCATTAAGTCTAATGCATGAGTATGTAATTCATAGAAAGAAATATTTAAAGGAAGAATAACATCACACAAATAGCTCAACTGAAGAAGTAGGAAACTCAATTAGTAAGTCAAGAGTCTGAAGTAAGAATGCGATTTAGACAATGACCACTCATTTACCTTCTAATCTAATCCACTTAGAGTACTATGAAGACCTATATATGAGTTTCTCTAACTAATAACCATCACCTATGAGCTGGTGATGACACAATGAAAATATGTCATTGCCACATTCATCCAAAACCTTGCCAGGCTATAGGACATCCAATCAGTGGATCCACAGTCAATAATATCAAGTCCTCTTTTTGGGACAATAGGGAAACATCAAATTTTTTGGTTAAATCCACTCTTATGTGGGCGACATTATTGAGTTTAAGTTGGACTTACTTTTACTCAATTCTATTCTCAATACTCCTCCTAAGACTCAACTAGCTCATAAGATATCAACCTTATGACTAACTCATTCAACTAGTCTTATTGGACCTTTGTCAAGTCAATTTGTGATATAACATATCAAGTCTTCAATTAGGAATATTCTTTTAGGATTAGCTCATGACTCATAAAGGCTCTCTGTCATAGATTATTCTAACTCGTAGTACTCGGGAAACAAAAGTAGAGTTAAAGTATTTAGGAATTCTACAAACTCATTAGGCTCAAATTATATTCATGCATACCTATTTATGTTGTAATGACCCATTAAGTTATGTATACACGCTATACTGTGGACTGACACTAGTATAGATATGGTTCCATTAGGCCAGTTTGTGATAGGTACCTATGATATTGTTGTATGGTGGACTGATTTGGTGTAGACATAACACTAGTACGCTTGGTTGTTCTAGATGCTTGTGATATCCTGTCGGTCATTCTTCAGTCTAGGGCCCTGTTAATTATTTTGGGTCTGGGACCCCGATGACACCTTAGGTCTGGGACCCTATCATTTATTCTCTGACTCTTTGTTCTCCTGGGGCCTTAGCCTACATTTAAGTTGATGCTACCATAGATACACTCTGCGTAGAGTCACGCAGATACTTGGGTACTTAAAGTGCTTGTGATTGACTGGAACATGGTGTATTTGCCTTTGGGTGGGCATGACCACACATTACTTTGTGAGATATATACTTCTATATACAGTTATTAGTCCTTGTGCATTTATTCTCCTTACATGAGGTTGGGATTAGCTAGTGTTATTTGAGGGATAGGGACATACAGATATGAGGGCTAGATTGCATAACATATATATGTTGTGCTTGTCATTGCCTATGTTCACGTTAGGCATGATATGACTTTAGCATTTTGGATCCGGATAGGTTGGTTGAGTGAGCTACTCAAGCTTAGATGATGCTTCTTGTCGCAATTTAAGCTCCAGTGGTCATGTTTGAGTGTTTGAGACCCGAAAGTCACACCCCATGGTCTGATTCTAGTGACACAAATGATATTCCTTGGGGTGGATGCCTATTATAACATCCGATCACTAGGTGACTATTCTTGGGTTCGAGGCCTCGTTTACTATTCTTGGGTTTGATGCCTAGTTGAATATTCTTGGGTTCGAGGCCCTATTGATTGTGTTTGGGGGATTTTTTCTCCTGTGGAGGATACCTCCCACCAATATATACATTGTTAAACCATATGCCCTCAATGATTGCCACTATCGAAGACTAGATCTAAATGAGGTTAGAGGCCTCATTGATATTATAGGGGTTTGACACCCCATGTGATACTGGTTATTGCATGGGTTGAGGAATCAGTAGATATTCTATGGATCCATATATCTGTACACACTGTGATTGTGTGTGGGTGTACTCTCTAGGCTTACGGGAGCTCAGGGCGCATCTAGGCTTAGACAATAAGGCTTTACACCCACGTACAACTAACCCCTGCATGATGTGATAATGGGTATTAGGTTTCGTGTTGGTTTTGTGAGTTCCATAGTGATTTTATTATTTAGATTGTGCGTGGGTGTACATTCTAGGCTTACGGGGTCCTAATCGGCATACAGGCATAGCTATTAGGGCCTTGCACTCGTGTGCAACAATATGTCACAGTTTTGAGATTATTCTGGTTTAGGTCTTCTCATCTTTTGTTAGTTAGTATCATTGCACAATACTTGGGTCAGTTCAGTTAGCATTCCATGTTCTCTACATGCGTACTCCCTGATTAGAGTTTAGATTTGCTACATCTATATTTGAGCATTTTATATTTACAGTGCTTCAATCAGTCAGCCGATGATGCCTACTGGTGATTATTACTAGTACTCACCCCTAATTTTTGCATCTTTCTATTTTATAGGTCTAAGTACTACCTACAGTCACTGAGCAGGAGTGCATTGACAATTCAGGAGACACTGGCGAGCATCAATAAATCTAGATATTCTGTAGTCTCCTTCTATTTTAACATCCCTCTTTTGTATTCACACATAGGCCTTGTATATGTGTTTGGATTATCTGTATAGATTGTCATTCTAGTTATGTATGTAGATATCTATATTTTATCTTGAGACTATAGTAGCCTTGCACAATTAACTTCCTGGTTTTGGGTAGGATTTGTTATCTTTATTGTTATATTTGTTGTGGCTTGATTAGAGAGCTAGTGCAAGTACCTTGTGATTTGGGTAATTAGCTTGCCTGTAGATGGGATCTAAGGTGCCATCATGGCCAGGACCGAGTCGTGACAAGAATCTCTAAGCTAACATGATAGAAACATTCACGACACCGGGTGCACTACCATTAACTATAACTTTGGCGCCAGTTGTTTGTTTATTTGCTCCTAATGATCCCATCCAACTTTCACATGGGAAGAGACCCTACTCAGATAATGATCTCAATGCTATACGATTTCAGGCAAAGATGACAGAGGAGAAGGAGCTTGAGCTTGTCTTAAGGAGATTGAGTCAGGAGGATGAGATACAATGAGCTAGAGAGTTGGAGCAGGTGAGGGGTGTTAGCCCCTCTGGACAGAGTATTACTGTTTAGCAGGCCACCTCGCAAGAGGTGGGTGGCCAAACTCAGACTCATATATGTGTTTAGGCACCCAATTATGTTTCTTTTGACCCCTTATGTTTTATTTTATTTTTATTTTGTGCATAGGGGGCAATACAAATTTTTTTTTTGATGGGGTGTGGGTGGTTATGGGACTTAGTGAAGCAAGATTAGCTTGGGTCCATAACTACCCTAATTTTTGATCTCACTATTTTCTTGCATATGTTCTTTTCCCTGAGGATATTTACTTTCTGTTTAACAGGCATGTTTACAATGTTTAGACTGTATTTGTAGCTTATATTATCAATACTTGTGGCATATAGCATGTTTTTATGTTTTGTTTGAAAAAAATGATACCCACTAAAAATTTGATTAGTAGTTAGATAGTAACCCTACATGTTGAGGTGTGTGACAATGTTTGTTCTGATAAGTGTGGGCAAATTGAGATTAAAAGCATGATCTGAGAGTCTTTTGTTAATAATGTATGTAGTGCCATTTAAGTGTAGGCCTAATTTGCTTGATTCATATTTTTTGTGCTAAGTCAGAACTTCCCCTATTACTCTAAGTTAGATTGTAGATTAATTGTATTAAGAAAGGATCGTAGGTCATTGTTCTTAGTAGTCCACTCAGCTTAAAATGACCAACCAAAATGAATATATAATCCCTTGTTCCTAATGCTGGAGCCTAATATGTACCTATTCTTTGAAAACACCTGATTAACCTAACATTGTTAGTTGCAAAATCCTAAAATTGCCTCTTGTTCTTCCTTGAACATTATGCACCTTGACTGAGGAAAAAAGTCTAAGTTGAGGGTGGCTATCAAAACTGGTGCTGGTTTTGAATACATGATATTGTGCACCTCAACACAGGCCAAAATCCTAAGTTAAGGGTGACTCATGTAAGGGTGAAACAAAAGAAATAAGGGGGTGAGTTAGTGATATGAAGAAAAAGAGAAAATCATGTACTAGGTGCAACAGAAATGAGTAATGCCTTAGTTTAAGCTGAAAAATTAAATGATGTTTGAAAACAAGGAAAAAAGCTAAAAAATTAAAAGAAAGCACCCATAAAAGTTTGAAATAGGAAAACTAGAGAATAAGGTGAAATTAACAGAGTTGTAGGGAAAAAATGTAGAAAAACTCAGTGTCAAAGAGGGCCTTTAGTCACTATACTCCCATAACATCATACCAAAGCCCCCTGAGCCTATGTTATAAGCCTAGAAAGTCCTAAAGTGATCCTAGTCCAATTAGTTAAAGATATGAGTCATGAGTATAGGGGCAAGCCTATGATATTAAACATCATACATGAACATCTTTTGTGGGGGTGAGTGATGTTGCATAGTCCCATGGTTAAACATGAAAACATCATTGAGTGTTAGATATGGGACTTCTTTTTGCGAGGGCACTTCCATTGCGTTGTTAGCACTAGACTTGTTCAGTTATTATGAATTGTTGATAGTACCTCACTTGTTATAGTTGTGTTGTCACATGCACCAGTTTGTAATGGCTTGGTACATAGTTATCTGATCCTGGTTTGTAATATCAGTATAGGTGTCTGAGTTTAAGAATTATATGATCTATTGGGTTGAGGTATGTTTGTTACTGCATTAACTATATAAATTGAGTTTGTAGCTTGAGGACAAGTAACAATTTTAAGTTGAGGGTGCTGATATGCTGCCAAAATATGACATTTTTGATGCTTAAAACTTGGAATTTTGTGTGTTCTCAGTGTGATGTTAGTTGGTTTTATGTGTTTTTGTGTTTATAGTTGCAAGATTACAGGTTGGCCTTGATTTTGGGGAATATTGCAGAAATTGCTCATTTTTTGCTAATATACAAGAAGCTTTACGGGCCATAGGGTAGTTTCGTAAATAATTCTAGTGAAGGGCTATTTCTTGAATTTTATTCTATCAACATGCACATAAATCGTCAAAGGTTTTATGAGTCATAGAAGATGGTTTGTGCCATGAGGATCAAAGACTTGGACTTTCAAGAATTTTATCAGATAGAACCTCCTTTATGGGTCGTAAATCACTTTATGTGTTAGACCCCATAAGTTAGAAGCCATAAGTCCTTAATTGTTTCAATTTTTTAAAGTTTGGGACCAAAAGTTAAGTTTGCTCTAAGTTTAATCCTTAAGAAAAAAAAGTGTTGTGGGGTCATGTGTATCTTCAATTCCTATTGGTCCATGTGTGGACTTGAGTGTATATATATATCATTGTGAGTTTATCTTTTAACACGAGAGGGAGTTTTATACTTACAAAAAAATTGGGGAAAAGCTTGTGAGAACAAGCTTTGTGTTCAGCCAGCTCTGTGGAAAAATAAATATTTTTTTTTAGTTTTCGATTATTTGACGCTTCAAGCTTGTTATATTGGAACCCCTAAGTGGCGTAGAGGCATTAGTTGGTCAAGGAAACACTTGGTTTGACGGCTAGGAGGATGTGGGTCTTGTAAAGGTATGCTAATTTCTAGCTGAATTCTTGTTAATTAAAGCTTGTGGGTGTATTAGGGGTGCGTTATAATGAAGGTAAAACATGAAAAAAGGGTTGGTTATTAGTTGAATTTTGAATTTCGAATTTGGCATTGGAATTGAGGACAAGTTGCATATGATGATATATGGATTTATAGTTATGAGTTTATGTTCATTTGTCATGGAAATAGTCTTTGTAGGGTGAAAGAAGTGTTGGGAAAACTATATTACTGTTTACATGAAAGTTAGTTTGAATTGGAGCCCCGTTGAAGGTATAATGTTATGTTTTATCGTTGGGAGTTTGCGTTGGGTGTTGGAGTGATGTATTATAGTTGTTGGAGTATATAGGAAGGCTTGAATATGGTAGATATATATTTGAAATAATGCTGCCCTATTTTACGAATTATATCGCAATAGCGTTTTGTGATGTTTTGATGTTGTGATGGTACTGGAGAAGGTTTATTGGTGTTGTAGGTTGTTGTTGTTGTTAATTATTTGAGCTGAGTCAAATTCTTGGGGCGGCGTATTTTAAGGAGAAATGCTGCCAAAATTTTTATAAAATTTGGAAATAGAAAGTTAGGATTTAAGACCCACTATGGTTATTAATCATTGGCATTATTGTGATTCGTGTAGAGGTGGGACATCCGAAAGCATAAATTTGATTGGTCTTGCGTTGGAGTTAGTTGGATGAAAGGACTCGAGGTATGTAAAGATTTCTACATCTTGGAATGAATTAGTTACGTTGGGACAACGTCTTATGTTTGAAAAGTTCCTTTTCCTTCACAATTTGGGTCCAAATATGTCTTATGTCCACTCCTTGGGACT
>JAOTQJ010002551.1:0-16306 GCA_025642045.1 Solanum sejunctum | reverse complement strand
TCCATCTCCAATCTTTTTCAAAGATTTACCAAAATCAAGGTATGTAGGTTTCTTTCATAGATTTCTTCATCCATGACATCCACTCTTTCTTTTACCTAAAATTGCATGATTAAAAGTTGATTTACTTATTATGAATTTCACTACACACTATGTTAAGGTTTCATGATATTATAATTTTTTTAGTATATTTTGAGCTATGAATCTAAGAACTATTGTGAAACTTGATGAAGGGTTTTGATGTACATTGATTGAGGATGTTACTAAGTATCTATTGATGGTTTTACACTAAATTTTCTAGCATAATTGCATTCTTGAATTGTATGGTTTTACACTAGCACTACACACCTGCCAAGTGTTTAATAAAATGTCCAGTTAATGTATTTTGGCAAATTGAATGTCCAATGCATGTCTTATGAGTTGAATGAAAAATTGAGTGTTGGACTATAACCATGCCTTACTCAGGGGGGTTAAAAGCCCGGGTAACTATGTTGAGGGGTTTGTATCTTGATACTAATCAAGGGGTTGTGCCTTGATTATCGGTTTGAGGGGTTAGGACTTCAATCACCAAGGGTGGTAGGGTGCGACTGTCCACCAACCAACCAAAGGAGTTTGCACCTTTGTAACCTATGGGTTCGATAATGATGGTCTCTTCTTAAACCTTGTATTATATTCTATATAAGCATGTTTTACTTAAGCATTCATCATATATGCCATATTGTTAATATGTTATTTATTGCCTACTATTATGCATTTGCATTGCATCCTACATACTTAGTACATTCAAACATACTAACGCATACTGAATGCCTTCATAATGTTACCATATAGGAACCGGAGCCCTACTTGATCATCATCCTCCGCGTGGCTAGTACTATCTCTCTAAAGCTAGTTGGTGAGTCCTCCATTCTGGGGATAATGTTTATGCTCTTATGTTATGTATTATGACTCTCCTTCTTTATTGTAATTTTTTGACTATGAGGATGAGCCTGGTTGCTTGTCTTGGCCCCCGTTAAGTTCTATGGTTAGAGGTATTGTTGGATATGTTATGTATAATGCAATGAGGTTTGACTCTATCTCTTGTCTCTTGATGTTTATGATACGAAAGTTGTCCCTTAGTCCCGTTTATCTCTATTTACAGACTCTTATTGCATTTTATTGCTTTTGCGACCAATAATATGTAATGATATGTTAAGAGGCTTGCTTGAGGTCCCTTTGAGTTCTGCATGAGCCGTGTCACATTTAAGCCCTAGGCTTGGGTCATGACAAATTTGATATCAGAGCACTAGGTTATTAATGGTCCTTGGCATCCAACACACCGCATCGGTTAGAGCCTTATTTATGGTTGTATTATGCGCCACAATTATGAGTAAGAGGCTATGAGATGTTTTAGAAAATGTTTCCATTCTTCTTACTCTATGTAATGCTATAGAAGTTAAGGTAACATTTTTCCCCCCTAACGATTATTATTTGCTATGCTAGATTATGCCTAATACAAGAGGAAGAAGAGGTTGCACTGCTAAGGAGCAACTGACTCATGGTGAGCTCCGGGATACTCTAACTTTCCTTGCATAAGTTATGGCTAATCAAGCCAATCAAGGGGGCCAAGCCCCTCATGCTCCTACTATGGCATCTCAGGTGAGAGTCCTCATGTGGATGAATCCCCCGAAATTCTATGGATCAAAGGTCGATGAGGACTCTCAAGAGCTCATTGATGAGGTCTACAAGGTTTTGGCTATTGTGCATGTTAGATCGAAAGAGAAAGCAGAGTTGGCGGCTTATCAGCTCAAGGGTTGGCACAAATATGGTTTAATTAATGTGAGGAGAAGGGAATCAACAATGTTGTGCTTTGGGAGGAGTTCAAGGCAGCATTTCTTAATCGGTTCTTCCATCTTGAATTTAGGGAGGCCAAGATGGTGGAATTTATATATTTGAGATAAGGGTCTATGAGTGTAAGGGATTATGCCCTCAAGTTCAATCAACTCTCTAAATATGCTCCACATATGATGCCGAGTCAAGGTCTAGAATAAATAAATTTGTGATAGGGGTATTCGACTAGGTGAGTGAGGAGTGCCTCTCCGCTATGTTGATTAATGACATGGATTTGTCCTATTTCACGACCTATGCCGAGTAAATGGAGGAGGAAAAGTTGAGGAAAAGGAGTGGTAATGAGGCCAAGAGGGCTTGCTTTGAGGGTAGGTTCCAAAGTCAAAAATGTGACTAGTTCCATAAAGGCCAAAGGTCTTCTCATGCTTCTAATAGGGGGTTTTCCAATGACTTTCCAAGGGACCAAGGTGTTGATGGTGTGGTCCCTAATAATATGTCTCCAAAGTATGGCAAGGGCCTTGGGCGCCCATGTTTGAGAAACACTAATGCATGTTATGTGTGTGGAAAAGTTGGTCACAAAAAGATTGAATGTCCTCACAACTGCAACAAGGGTAAGAAGGTTTGTCCACAACGTGAAAATGCAGTTCCTTTAGGAAGGGGTGATCAACAAGGTGTGCCCAAGGCACAATCAGTTTTAATCTTTACATGGGTGGCAAGGGGTTGATGAGGTGCCTAACGTTGTTACCGGTATGTTCAAAGTCTTTGATTTTGGTGTGTATGCATTGATTGATCCGGGTGCCACTCTTTCTTTTGTTACCCCTTTTGTTGCCAAAAGGTTTCATGTTGAGCCTGAATTGTTGTGTAAGTCATATGAGGTGTGTACCCCTATTGGTGCATCTATTGTTGCGAGGAAGGTCTATAGAAATTATCCCATTTGCATCTTATATAAAATATTACCTTGTGATCTTGTTGAGTTGGATATGGTTGATTTTGATCTCATTCTCGGGATGGATTAGTTGCATGCATACTATGCTTCTATTTATTGTAGAACCCATAAGGTCAAATTCCATTTTCTAAATAAACCTATCCTTGAGTAGGAAAGTCATGATGTGGTGGTCAAGGGTAGGTTCATCTCTTGCATTAAAGACTGTAAGTTGATCTCTAAGGGATGTCTTTATCATCTTGTGAGGGTTAGGGATATGGAGTCCAAAGTTCTTCCTATAGAGTTAGTTCCGGCGGTAAATGATTTTTTTGGTGTCTTTATTAATGATCTTCCCAGTGTTCCTCCCAAAAGGAAAATAGATTTTGGTATAGACCTCTTCCCTGATACTCAACCCATTTCTATTCCCCCTTACCGCATGTCCCCTATGGAGTTAAAGGAATTGAAGGATAAATTGAGGGATTTATTAGAAAAGTGTTTTATTAGGCCTAGTCAATCACCTTGGGGTACACCGGTGTTGTTTGTGAAGAAGAAAGATGGGTCTTTTAGAATGTGTATTGACTACCTTTAACTTAATAGGTTCACCACCAAGAATAGGTATCCTCTTCTAAGAATTGATTATTTGTTTGACCAATTACAATGGGCTAGCTACTTCTCTAAGATTGATCTCGGTCCGAGTACCATTAAGTGAAGGTGGGGGAATAAGGTATTCAAAAGATGACTTTCTGGACTAGGTATGGGCGTTTTGAGTTTGTTGTGATGTCCTGTGAGTTGACCAATGCACCGGCTATCTTCATGAATCTTATGAATAGGATCTTTAAACCTTACCTTGATTTATTTGTTGTGGTCTTCATTGATGATATTTTGATCTATTCACATAGTGACGAGGAGCATATGAGTCATTTGACAGTAGTGCTACAAAGATTGAGGGAAGAGCAGTTATATGCTAAGTATGAAAAATATGAATTTTGGTTAAAAGAGGTTGCCTTCCTAGGTCATGTGGTGCCAGAGGATGGTATCAAGGTGGATCCTGAAAAGATGAATGTGATTAGAAATTAGCCTAGCACATTGTTCCCGTCGGATATCAAGAGCTTCCTGGACTTAGTGGGTTACTATCAGGTTTGTGAATAGATTCTCTTCTATTGCTTCTCCTATGACCAAGTTGACTCAAAAGAAAGCAAAATTTGTGTGGACCGATGGGTGTGAAAAAAGCTTCCAAACATTGAAAGATAAGCTTATGTCCACTCCTATATTATCACTACAGGAACCGCTAGAAGGATTTGTTATGTATTGTGATGCTTGTAAAGTTGGTTTGGGTTGTGTGTTGGATGCAAAATGGTAACGTGATAGCCTATGCTTCTAGACAACTCAAGGTGCATGCAAAAAACTATCCTACCCGTGATCTTGAACTATCCGCCGTGGTATTTGCATTAAAGATGTGGCGTTATTATTTGTGTGGGGTGCATATTGTTGTGTTTACTGATCATAAGCATCTCCAACATGTGTTAATTCAAAGAGATCTCAACTTGAGGAAAATAAGGTGGTTACAACTTCTTAAGAATTATGATATTAGTGTGTATTATCATTCTAGTAAGGCTAATGTTGTGGCGAATGCTTTGAGTAGGGTGTCTATGGGTAGCCTAGCTTATGTCGATGATGGTAGCAAAGGGGTGGCTAAGGAGGTCCATTAGTTGGCTAGATTAAATTTATGTTGGAAGAGGGTAATAGTGGTGGTGTCGTTGTTTTTGATGGTTCTAAACCTTCATTAGTTGAGGAGGTGAAAGCTAAGTAAGTTCTTGATCCCTTCTAGTTAGAATTGAAGGCCTTGGTGAAAGGGGGCGAGGTGGAGGTTTTCTCCCAAGGGGGAGATGGTGTTCTTAGATACCAAGGTAGGTTGTGTATGCCTTGTGTTAATGGATTGAGAGAAAAGATTCTTGATGAGGCTCATGGTTCTTCTTACTTTATTCACCCCGGATCTACTAAGATCTATAGAGATTTGAGAGAGCTATATTGGTGGGGAGGTATGAAGAGGGACATTGCCAAATTTGTATCCGGATGCCATAGTTGCCAACAAGCCAAAGCCAAACATCAATGGCCGGGTGACCTAACCCAAGACATAGAGATTCCTAATTGGAAGTAGGAAGAGATTAATATGGATTTTGTGGTTGGGTTTCCAAAGAATAGAAAGAGTTTTGATTCTATTTGGGTTGTGGTTGATAAGATTACGAAATCGGCTGACTTTCTACCAGTTAAGACTATATATGGCGGTAAAGATTAAGCTAGATTGTACATTCATGACTTGGTGAGGTTGTATGGGGTTCCTTTGTCCATCATATCAGATCGTGGTGCACAATTCACTTCACACTTTTGGAGGACCTTCTAAAAAGGTCTTAGAACCAAGGTAAATCTTAGTACAACCTTTCACCCTCAAACACATGGCCAAGCCAAAAGAACTTTACAAAACCATTTGACAACATTCTTAGGGCTTGTGTATTAGAGCTTAAGGGTAGTTGGGATGATCATCTTCCATCGCTTGAATTTGCCTATAATAATAGCTATCATTCTAGCATTGGAATGTCTCCTTTTGAGGCTCTCTATGTTAGACATTGTAGATCACTAGTTGGGTGGTTTAAGGTTACAGAGGTTACTTTATTGGGTCTGTATCTGGTTATGGATGCTATGGAGAAGGTAAGGATGATTAGAGAAAGGTTGAAAACAGCCCAATGTCACTAAAAGTCTTATGCCGATATGAGAAGGAGGGAGCTTGAGTTTAAGGTTGGTGATTGGGTCTATCCGAAGGTATCAGCCATGAAGGGTGTGGTTCATTTTACTAATAGGGTAAGTTAAGCCCTAGATATATGGGTCCTTATAGGGTGATTAGGAGGATT
Source organism: Solanum sejunctum (assembly GCA_025642045.1). Taxonomy (NCBI): domain Eukaryota; kingdom Viridiplantae; phylum Streptophyta; class Magnoliopsida; order Solanales; family Solanaceae; genus Solanum; species Solanum sejunctum. Next base: position 10,654 of record JAOTQJ010002551.1, on the reverse strand, counting down.
GGTAAGGTGGCCTACAAGTTGGATTTGCCTAGTTAAATAAATTGGTTCATTCGGTCTTTCATGTGTCTATGTTGAGAAAGTGTGTGGGTGACCCTAATACTATTGTACCTCTTGATGTTATGGGGGTAGTTGAATACAACTTGTCATATGAAGATTTTCCAGTAGAGATCTTGGATAGACAAGTGAAGAGGTTGAGGACCAAGGATGTTGCTTTCGTTAAGGTCCATTGGAGGAATCAACAAGTCGAAAGTGCTACATGGGAGGCCGAAGCGAACATTCAAAAGCAATATCCTTTTCTCTTTCATATTACTCAAGCCTAAGGTACTAATTCCAAGTTTTTTGCATTATTTCATATCTCATGTTCCAGCCCATAAGTCATTTGCATTCATTCATGTTTATATTGAGAAAGTTCATGGTGATTTTACACTTATGTTGAGATTTTAAAATGATGTTTTAAGTGTGTTGTTGCACTCTTGTTGAGGATGATTCCTTCATGATTACTCTTATCATATAAAATTCTTTGACATTCGGGGACGAATGATCCCTAGAGAGAGATATTGAAACGACCCCAAAAAGTGTCCGAAAATGTTCTTTGGAAGTGCCCGGAATTGTAATTTTTATATATCTTAAAATCTGTACGTGATATCGAAAATACAACAACATATTCTTGTTCATGGGCCTAAATTTCATGGGGGATGGGCCTAACCCCAATTTAAGAGCAACCACAGCAAAATTTGAAAATCGCAGAAATGTGATTTCCAGTGTGCATCCGCACCCCAGGCGCGACACGCCAAAGGTACACTACTGTGTATTTTTGTGCACTATTTTTTTATATTGGTCCATGACTTTTGGGTCTTGGGACTAAGCCTTTCCATGCATCAAAATACTTATACTTAGCCTTATGTCACCCTAAAATGACCCCAATAAGTGCTCGAAAGTATGTCTCGAAAGTACCCAGAATCGTAATTTCATATATCTCATAATCCGTGCATTATTTCAAAAATCTGACTTCATATTCTTTTTTAAGGTGTCAAATTGAGTGGGAAATGGGTCTAATTCTGATTTTAATGCAAACGAATCACAATTTCATTTTTTCAAAAATTGAATTCTAGTGAGTAGTGCGCGTTGTTGGCGTGATACGCCACAATGTTATTTCTTGCCAATGTTGTTGAGTTGGTCCAAGGCCTTTGGGTCTTGGGCCTAAGCCTTCCAATGCGTTAAAATACTTATACTTAGCCTTGTTTCACCCCCACATCATGCAAGACATTCCCAAATACTCTCTCAAACACTTAAGACAATATTTTAGCTCCAAATTTTAAGTCCCAAAACTCATCCGAATCTTAAGGTTCTCATTCAAGCTTTAAGTCTCCATGTCCAATCTTCCTCAAGGATTCTCCAAACTCAAGGTATATAGGTTTCTTTCATGGATTCCTTTCACCTATGTTTCTCAAGCTTTCTTTTACCTAAAATTGCATGATTTAAAGTTCAGTTACTGATGGGTCTTACTTATTATTATATTCAGCACACTATGTTAGGGTTTCATGAAAGTATCGCTATTTTAGCATTATGAATCTAAGATGTATTATGACATTAGATGAAGTATTTTGATGTATGTTTCTTGAGGCTGTTACCAAGTATCTATTGATAGTTTTATATTGATTTTTCTAGCATGATTTCACTTTTGAATTGCATTGTTTTACACTAGCACTACACACCTGCCACGTGTTCGATAAAATATCCGATATTGATTCTTGAGTTGTCGAAGGCGTAATGTTTGGCATATGAGATATATGACTTTATGGTGATGAAAGTAATGTAATATTATAATGATTTCTTGAAAAATATCCCTATGGTTGCATGTTGACCATACCTTGTTGAGGGGGTGCGTACCTTTACCACTATGGTAGAGGGTGTGAAATCCATTAACCATGTTAAGGGGTTGATACCGTGACCACTATGATGGAGGGTGTGAAGTCTATTAACCATATTAAGGGGTTGATATCTTGACCATTATGATGAAGGGTGTGAAGTCCATTAACCATGTTAAATGGTTAATACCTTGACCACATTGATGGATGGTATGAAGTCCATTAACCATGTTAAGGGGTTGATAACTTGATCATGATAATGGAGGGTTTGAAGTCCATTAACCTTGTTGATGGATTGATACCTTAACACTATGATGGAGGGTGTAAAGTCCATTAACCATGTTAAGGGGTTAATACCTTGACCACTATAATGGAGGGTGTGAAGTCCATGTAGCGATTGAGGGGTATATACCTTGATCCCCCTCGTAGGGGGTGCTAAGCCTTTGATTCCGAGTACTAGTATGCTTGATCTATAATGGTGGTCTCTTCTTATGTATGTAATATGTTTCATATAAGCATGTGTTACTTCTAGGAGCATTCAGACATGTCATATTGTTATTATACTATCTATTACTCATCACTATGCATTTCAATTATGTTGCCTATCTCTTTTTGTATTGCATTCGACATACTTAGTACATTCAAAAAATGTACTAATGCATAATTTGTGCCTATATGATTTTACCATGTAGCGACTAGAGCTCCATTTGGTTATCATCCTCCTTCATGTGGCTAGTGGTATCTATTCAAGCTAGTTGGTAAGTCCTCCATTTCGAGGCAATGTCTTTGATCTGATGCTATGTGTTAAGACTCTCTATCTATCTCTTTCTTTAATGTAAGTTGACTATGATGTTGAGCCCATTTGCTTGTCTTGGCCCTCGCTAAGTATCCATGTAGTAGAGATATTATTGGACATGATGTGTAATTATGTTATTAGCCTTGACTCTCTTGTCTCTTTATTTTTATATTATGAAAGCTTCTCCTTAGTCTCTTTGCCCTTATTTCTATTCTTTCAATGCTATTTAATTGCTTACGCTACTAAGGATGTGTAATGATGTGCAAAGAGGATTGTTTGGGGTTCCTTCGGGTTCCCCATTTGCTGTTCACGACAAGGCCCTAGGTCCTAGTCATGACAAAGATGGTATCATAGTACTAAGTTGTTGATCCCCAGAGTCTAACACACCATGCCGATTAGAGTCTTATTCATGGTTGTGTTGTGCACCACAACTATGAGTAATAGGCCATGAGGCATTTTAGGAAAGGTTTCCCGTTCTTCATGGTCAATGTCATGCTATAGTGTTGAGGTAAGGGTTTTCCCCCTAATGATTGTTCTTTGATATGCTAGATCATGCCTAAGACAAGAGGAAGAAGTGTTCACATTCCCGAGGAACAACTGGCTCCTTCTGCTCCTCAAGCTCCTTAAGATGGGGGACCAGTTCATAAAGAGTTCCGAGATGCTCTCACTTTACTAACTCAAGTTGTGGCTAATCAAGTCAACCAAGGGGCTGAAGCCCCTCAAGCTCCTACTCTGGCATGTTGAGTGAGGGACTCTATGAGGATGAATCCATCGGAGTTTTATGGTTCTAAAATGGATAAGGACCCTCAAGAATTCATTGATGAGGTGTATAAAGTGTTGGCTATCATGAATGTAAGATCAGAAGAGAAGGCGAAGTTGGCGGCCTACCAACTCAAGGGGGTGGCACAAATATGGTTTACTCAATGGAAGGAGGAGAAGGGTAACAATAAGTTTAAGGTGGAATTTCTTAACTGGTTCATCCCTCTCGAGCTTAAGGAGGCTAAGATGATGGAGTTCATAAATTTGAAGTAAGGATCAAAGAGTGCGAGGGAGTATGCCCTCAAATACAACCAACTTTCTAAATATGCTCCCCACTTGGTGGCCAAATCAAGGTCGAGAATGAATAAGTTTGTAATAGGTCTATCTGATTTAGTGAATGAGGAGTGTCGATCTACAATGTTGATTGGTTACATAGATTCCCCCAATTCATGACCTATACTTAACAATTGGAGGAAGAAAAGATGAGAAAGATAACAGGTAAGGAGGCCAAGAGGGCCCGTGGTAAAGGAAAATTCCAAAGTCTCAAAGGTCGTGTTCATGTGGTTCCTTATGCTAGGTGCCCAAAGTGTGATAGATGCCATGATGGCCTATGCTTGAAGAAGACAAATGCTTGTTATGGTTGTGGGGAGATGGGTCACAAGATAATAGATTATCCTCTTAGGCACAACAAGGGTAGAGGTGGTGATGCTGATCAAGGAGGTGCTCCAAGGCGTAATCGGTTCTATGCCCTTCAAGGGAGATAAAGAGGAGATAAGGTTCCCTATGATGCTACCAGTAAGTTGAGCTTTTCTTGATTTTATTGTGCATGGTTTGATGGTTCTGGGGTCTCTAATCCTTTCATTATCCCTTTTGTTGCTAATGAGATCTGGTTGTGTGAGTGTATTGGTGCTAGAAAGGCTTACATGGGCTACTCTATGTTCTTGTTGCATAAAGTTTTGTCTTTTGATTTTGGTTAAATATGGTTTGATGGGTTGGAGGTCTTGGGGTGGCTTGGCTACATGCATATCATGTTTCCAATAGGTGTAGGATCTGTAAGGTTGTAATATGTTTGTTAAGGATGAATGATCTATTTGGTCAACTACAATGGGCTAGTCACTTCTCTAAGATTGATTTGTGGTTTAAGTTTTGTCCCTAAGTAAGGATGAGGCTAGGTAATACTACTAAGTGTCTTTTTGGACAAGGAGTGAAAATTTTGAGTATTAGTGGAGTTGTTTGCTTGACTTATGCACCGACTATGTTTATGAGTTTTATGAATAGGGTCTTAAAACCCTACCTTGATCTGTTTGAGGAGGCCTCTAGTGGTGGAACATTGATTTATTTAGAACGTACGAATCATTTGGGGGTAATGTTGCAAGCCTTGGGGGATGAGAAGTTGTCTGCTAAATATGATAGGTATGAATTAAGGATAATAAGAAGCTGGTTAAAACTCCTTAGGGATTATGATATGAGTGTGCATTTTCACCCCGATAAAGCTAATGTTGTGGTCGATGCCCTAAGTAGGGTGTCTATGGGTACCCTAGCATACGTGGATGATGGTGGCAAAGAGGTCCATCTGTTGACTAGATTGAGAGTTAGGATGGAGGAAGTTGAGTGGTAGGGTAGTGTTCGTGATGGTTCCAAATCCTCTTTGGTTGAAGAAGTCTAGTTTAAGCAGGGACTTGTTTCTACATTATTAGAATGGGAAGTTTTGGGTGGACATATGGTATAATGGAGGTTGTTTCCAAAGGGGGAGATGGTGGGTATGGTACCAAGTGGACTATATGTGTTTAACATTGACAATTGGGTTAAGGTTTGAAGGCCCTTATAGAGTATTGAGTAGGATTAATGAGGTTGCATGCGAATAGGAATTGCCTAAGGATATTGATATGGTTCGTCTGGTGCTTCATGTTTCTAGGTTGAGGGGATGTGTTGGTAATTCAAGTGTTATAGGACTCTTTGAGGTTGTGGGGGTTGAGGAAGATTAGTGGCTTAGGAGAAAGTCCTAGTGGAGGTATTGTATGGAAGGGTGGAAAACTTGATTAGTAAGGATGAGGTGTTCATCAAAGCCTTTGGAAGAATCATGAAGTGGAAAATGACTCTCGGGGAACTGGAGTGGGCATGGAGGAGTAATATATATGTCTCTTTAATTCTATTCAAGCTTATGATAACGCATCAAGTCCCTTTCATGATTTCAAGTCCTATGTTCTAGCCCCTGTGTCATTTGCATGCATTCATGTTTATGTTGATAAGTTTATGATAATTTGGACACTTGCATTGGGATTTTGAAAATTTTGTTTTAAGTATGTTGTTGCATTCTTGTTGGGCTTATTTCTTCATGATTACTCTTCTCATGTACATTTCTTGGACATATGGGGATGAATGTTCCCAAGGGGGAGATATTAAAACAACCCCAAAAAGTGCTCGAAAATGTACCTCGGAAGTACCCAGAATTGTAATTTCCATATATCTCAAAATTCGTGAGTTATTTCAAAAATTTAACTTCATATTCTTGTTCAAAGGGTCAAATTGAGTGGAGAATGGGTCTAACCCCAATTTTAGAGCAAATGAATCCAATTGTATTTTTCCAAAAATCAAATTCTAGTGAGTAGTGTGTGTTGTTGGTGCAACATGCCATAGTGTTATTTCTTGCAAATTTTGTTGAGTCAGTCTAAGGCCTTTGGATCTTGGGCCTAAGCCTTCCCATGCATGAAAATACCTATACTTATCCTTATTTCACCCCCATATCATGTAAGACATTCCCAAATACTCTCTCAAACACTTAGACAATATTTTATCTCCAAATTTCATGTCCCAAAACTCATTCGGATCTTATAGTTCTTGTTCAAGTTTCAAGTTTCCATCTCCAATCTTCCTCAAGGATTCTCCAAAGTTAAGATATGTGGGTTTCTTTAATGGGTTCCTTTCACCTATGATACCTAAACTTTCTTTTACCTAAAATTGCATGATTTAAAGTTCATTTACTCATAGGTCTTACTTATTATAAAATTCACTGCACACTATGTTGGGGTTTCATGAGAGTATGGTTGTTTTAGCATGTTTTGAGCTATGAATCTAAGGTCTATTATGAGATATGATGAAAGTTTTGATATATGTTGCTTGAGGGTGTTACTAAGTATCTATTGATGGTTTTACATTGAATTTTCTAGCATGATTTCACTCTTGAATTGCATAATTTTACACTAGCACTACACACCCATCAAGTGTTCGATAAAATGTCTGGTTATTGGTTCTTGAGTTGTTGAAGGTCTTATGCTTGGTAGAGGAGATATATGACTTTATGGTGATTAAAGTAATGTAATACTATGATGATTTCTTAAAAAGTGTCCCTAGGGTTGCATGTTGATCATACCTTGTTGAAGGGTTGCGTACCTTGACCACTGTGATGGAAGGTGTGAATTCCATTAACCATGTTAAGGGGTTGATACCTTGACACTATGATGGAGAGTGTGAAGTCCATTAACTATGTTAAGGGGTTGATACCTTGACCACTATGTGAAGTACATTAACCATGTTAAGGGGTTGATACCTTGACCACTATGATGGAGGGTGTGAAGTCCATTAACCTTGCTGAGGGGTTGATACCTTGACCACTATGATGGAGGGTGTGAAGTACTTCTACCGATTGAGAGGTATATACCTTGATCACCCTGATGATGTTCTCACACCAATAAGAAAGCAGTCATTATCAGCAATTAACCTAACCGAAGGTTATGGTCAAATCCACAGGGAATATGAGGCTTGACTATAAGAATTGACTATCAATCATTTCGAGTATCTATAACTAAACTCTCTAAATGGGGTTTTTTGTGATTTAAAAAACAAAAGTAAAACAATTACTACACTACTATGCTACAAAATACTCAATTCTAAGGACAACTTAGGAATTGTGTTCCCCATGTTTCGTCGACTCGATTACCCTAGACAACATAACTATAATTTGAACTTCTCATGTAGGACAATAATTTAGGTTCTTCCTGCCCTCCTGTGAAGGTGAAGGTGAAGGTCAAATTTCACCATGGCACTTGGTCGACAACCATGGTGTGCCAACTAAGTGTTACCTATTGTCCCAGTCAACCTTCCTTTTGTTAGGTTTAGTTGATTAGACTAGAACAAATCAATCGAATTTTGTCATCTACTCCCCTTTTCCTATTAATTGCTACCTTGGTTGGGATCATCATAGTAGGCAGGATTTGGTATTAGCTACCACCAAACAACAATCATGATGAAAGGAAATAGACAATACATGAAAAACCCCAATCATAGAAATGCAATAAATCTAGGTCATCTCAGATCAACTACCATGGTTCCCACAATGCCAAGTTATCGGTGCTTAGCTACTCATGGCTTAGGCAAACTAACAAATATGCAGATACAAGACATAGTTCAGAATTTTACACAAAGCAATAAAGAGTGATACACCATAAGTTGCAAACCACAAGCTTAATAGATTGAGAATTAATACAAAGTAGGATTTGCACTCTCTAAAAGTGGGTTTTCCAAGAGAAAATTAAAATCTACACTAAAAACCTAAACTAATCTAGAGAGAATATTCAAAATCTATATTCAATGTTCAAGTCTGGTCTCTTTTCAAATAAACCCTAACATAAATATATATACTAGTTACAAATTTAACCCTAAAAACTACACAGAAACGACAGCTAGCAGCAGGTACTTTTCTCAGGTATGACTCGTAGGGTGACCTACGAGTTGTAATTGAGGTCTCGTATCAGGCACTTGGCATTTTGGACTTAACTGTTACACCCATCGATTTGAGTTATTTCTTAAGCTATGACTCGTATACTCTTGTTGTAGTATAGGCCTTCAGCTTTTGGTCCAAAATTTTTGCTCTCTGTTTCTTGCAACGATTCCACCAATAGGAGTCGTATTAAGATCTATGACTCATAGGGTCCCCTCGTAAGTTTGAACTCAACTTAGCAGATTTTTTATTTTTGCTCTTTGTTTCTGGCTACGAGATCATCCTACGACTCATAGCTTGGGCTGCTATGACTCGTAGGTAAGCTACTTGTTTTGTACTTCAACAAAATCCACAATTTTTCTCCAAAATCATGCCAACCTACCTTTTCTGCAATAACAACACAAAGACACATAAAATCATAAAAAGTCATATTAAAAACTCACAAAATTTCCTATTTTAGGCACCAAATATGTTGTATTTTGGCAGTACATCAAAACACTTAACTTAGAATTATTGCTTTTCCTCAAGTGATGACTCAATCCAAGCAGAAAATGAGAGACACATAGAAGTTACACTAATGGCATATACATCATTTACTCTAATTCAAGTACCTAACTTTTATTTTCAAAACAAATTGCCAAGCTGCTAAGCAAAACAAAAACATAAAGATGTGTCTGGCAATCCAACTATGATAAGATAACGAGCATTAACCATCCGCAAGCACTGGTATAGTCATATGCTAATCAAGTAGCGCAAATGCCCTCACAGAAAAGAAGACCCTCTTACTCACCCAAAAGGAATTTAGAATTTAGGGACTGTGGAAACATTCTCACTCTCACAAATGAAATTCATGCAAAATGACTAATACCATAGGCTTGTCCCTATACTTATTTTCTAGATTGGTGACAAAGTGCATTTTTATCACTTTAGGACTCAACTGCTTGTTACATAGGCTCATGGGGCTTTGGTATGACATTTTAGGCAAGTAGTGACTAAAAGCTATCCTTGAAGCATGTTTACCAATAGTTTTACCTTCATGACACAGCCATTTTCACTCAATCCACCCTTATTCTCCTACTTCAAGCTTTCCCCGGGTGCTTTCGTTCTCTTTTTTTTCAATTGCGCCTTTTTTTTAAGTCATTTTTACTATTGTTTCAATTCAAGACACTTTTCGTTTCTTTTTTCTCCCCGGGCTCATGATTTTCCATTTCTTTCTTTATTCCCAACTAATCACCTTATTGTTATTACTTTATCACAACAAGGGCCACCTTTTTAACTTAGGCTTTTAGCTTGAGGTGAAGTACACAATATCTATTCGTCAAACTAGGGCCAAAATTTGTAGACACCCTTAACTTAGGCTTTCAGCCTCAATTAAGGTTCACATGTTCAAGGATAGACCAAGGCCAATATTTAGGTATTTCATAAAACAAGGCTAAGCTAGCTAGGTGTCAAGAAAGAATGAGTGCATGAGAGGCTCAAACATTTGGAACAAAGGATTCACTAACACATTTGGTAGGTCATTTAGGAAAGAGTAGGCTCACTAAAAGAACAAAGGCCCAGGATCCCTTCCAAATCAATCACATTACCAAACCAATCTTAGAGAAACAAGGCAAGTTCTTAGTCCATACATGATACATGAATGCAGCAAAATAAGCTCACAACACACATAGCATTGCAAACACAATCAAGTATAGACTCACAAGTCATTCTTCAAGCCTCAACTTACCTTTACATTATCAGAATAAACATCACCAGATAATCAAAATGAATGATTGCATCAATAACAATCATTCTCAAAAGTTTTGAGGGTACCTAAATTTTTAATCAAAACATAAAAAGCATTTGAAATATATATATATATATGCCAAAAGATCAAACTACTATGTATTTACAAATTATCTACACTACCTAAACATACTGGTTCAATAGAAAATTAAAACATCTACAAGGAAAAAGAAACACAGCAAGAAAACCTCGGGAACAAAAATAGAGGAAGTTATTGACTCGGGAACAAAAAAGATCAAACATCATGGTGCTCAAGCACCGGTATCGATCTGATCAACAGGATCCTGCATCACGACCTCCTCCTCAGCTATCTAGGTCACAACTGTATGTGAGCTACCCTCTCCATGTGAATTTGCTCCCTATCTCTCTGTATAGCCACCACTAGTGTCGACGTTTGTACCACTGCCTCTAGTATCTGCTCCTCCTCTAGTGCTTCTGGCACATCTTCGGGTCATCTCTCTCGAGGGGCCTCTTTCCATGGACATGTGGGTGGTAAGCTAACAAGTCAAAAATCTCATCACTCGCTGGTGCCACCTCTGGGACTGCAACATGGGTTGCTATCATCCATAATAAGTCATCCTTAAACTTGGCCAGCTCCTCTGTCACTTTGCTTGTGTCGGCAGGTCGAGTACCCTCAAGCCTCCTCTTGTCAATCACCTCGAATGCATCTACACGGGCATCCACCGCTCTAACTCTCTCATCCACTAAACCATGGGAGAATACCTTTAC
>JAOTQJ010002541.1:0-18851 GCA_025642045.1 Solanum sejunctum | reverse complement strand
TATGATCCAGTTTGTGTGTTTAGAGGTCTGTGGATACATGTAGGTGTGGGAACTGTGTTGGTGTGACTTCGTTTGTATGATACATTTGTTGGGCAGTTCTGTTGCAACGGTGACCTTGTCGGCCTACATATATATGTATAGTGATGTTTGTTGTTGCTGGGTTCACTGTTTGCAGGTGAGGCTAGTTAGTAAAGCAGAGAAAACTCTGCCAAAATTTCGAGAAATTCCTTAGTTATTGTGAATGGAAATCCGGCTTAGTATTTGTCTGGTTGCCCTACTGGCACTAATCACGGCCCCTAGGTTGGGTCATGACAGTCTTCTTGTTGCTTCTATTGACTTTCATCTTCCGAATTCTAGGTTGTGTTCTTCCTTCAGATTTAGGTTTAACTCTAGACATTCATAATTAAAGCAAAATCCTACAAAAACACAACTAACCAGTGCACTCAGCCCTATTGCTAGCAAAACAAGAGAAAAATACACTAAAACCCCTAGACTTTAAATTTACCCTTTAACTTCTCTCTATTTATGGGTATCTTTGGCTAATTAGGCATATAAATATGCCTAAGATCACCACCCCACACTTAGAGCTTTGTTCGTCCTCAGGAAAATCAAGACACGTGAATGAGGCTCCCTATGGTAATATGTACAATGAACATCATGTGGCCAAATTCGTTGAACCATGGTGAACTACTTTCAGTGCCCTTCGAAGAATTTACTCGCTCCTAGCACTCATGTATACATGCGGACTCATGCAGAATGTTTTTCAGTTTGTCCAGTTACTGAGCTTGGGTGATTATGTGCCCTCACCAAGAAGAATCACCCATTCACACCACTAAAATCCTAAATAGAAGATGACAAATGGCTACAGAAACAACTCTCGCTCTATGAAAAGATGTCTCATGTTGTTCCTAGATTTTATAGGCTTGCCCATAATGTGAAACTTAGACCTAGCAAGGATTTTCCTCTGAGGATCATGTAGTTGTTTGATTAGTTGTAATGTAGGATGCAGGCTGGTGGGATACTTTGATGGATATGGCTGATAAGGCTAAATTCCCAAATGCTCGTAGCATACATTTCACTTCCTTTCTTTAATAACTTCCATTCCTCCTGAATTCAACAACCTTTGTACTACTTCACCATACAAGCTTTAAATACTCCAATTTATTTACATTCAATCAAAACATGATACTAAACTATGAATAAGAAGACACCCTATACATAGAAAGAGAAAAATATTTTTATTATTATTATTATTATTTTAAAACTAGTGTGCATCCGCAATTTATCCGCGATGCCTCAACAACACTGGTTAACTGACTCAACACTCTTTTTTCAATTGGGGACCAAAAGAGTATGCATCTATATTTGCTCCATGACACGGAGGCATCGCAATCAACACTGTTTGGTTGAAATCTTTTATTTATATATTTTTTTCTTTTTTTTTCAATTGCCACTCTACTTTTGCTCAACCTTCGGGAGTCTATTGAAGTTCCTTATCCTATGGGTCATTGTGCTAAAATGCTAGGGAACTAGGACCAAAAATGGATAATTGACGAAAGTAAAGGAATTGACTTGAATTGTGGTTAATAAAAGAATAGGCTACACCTCAAAAGGGGTAACTAAAGGTATTGTCATTAGGAGGATATAACAGTGTTACACTATTGTGCTACCAAAGAAATGCCTAGATCCTCTCCTTTAGTTCCAACTCCTACCAATTCTAATCTACATACTAGGAAAATTCTTGAATGTATCGCAATAGAGACTCATAATTTGGTCACTCACTTTTGGCACACTTTCATCACGAGGTCATCACTAGAGTTACTATTATTGTACTCATATGAATTCAATTAGTTAAGCATATATACAATTGTGACTTACAAGGATCAAGTATTTACTTGAAAAATAAGTTCAAATGTTCATGTTCCATGCTCGTTTGTACAACTACCACATTCCAAATGAAACTCAATTCGATGAATTCCCTTAGCATAGTCGTCATCCATCCATCACAGGGCCGCCATCACTCGACTATGACTACCATTACTATTTACAATGTACAAAGAACTACTACTCAATAATTGAATTAATATCATATTACCAATCAAGCATCCATGCACAAAAATAGTTAATAGTTACTATTTATAGACCCAAAATAAAAGAAAAGGTGTCTAAACACAAACAATCAACATCATAAAGGTAGGAAATAGAAAGTCTTAATAGATGCCAATAGTTATGAAATGAAGCATAATCAACAGATGAATCCCTACCCCATACTTAAATATAGCACTGTCCCTAGTGCTAATATGAAACCTATGAAGTGGTGACCATAGTGCTCATTAGTCAGGCCTCAGTAGAATGGGCTCACCCCACGTAGACCGGTGGTGTCACGACTCAGCACCAACACTGTGAAGTATTATCCTCTTTGCCCACACACAGCTCAGGCGCATGGTTTTGACCCCTTGGGGGGAAAGCCCAAAACGGCGCCTCACAGGTTAAGCTACCAGTCTAACACTAAATAGCCCAGGACTCCCTCTCTCTTTTCCGATGTGGGAGTTCTAGCAAGCCAGGCATCCGCACATAGCCCAGACCCTGCGCACTACTGCACTCACACCCCGTAGGGACTCAGCGTCCTAGCTGAGTTTAGCACCCACCATCATACTAGGCGAGAGTCAGCTCTGATACCATTTGTCATGATCCGGCACCAATACTGTGAAGTATTGTCCGCTTTGCTTGCACTTAGCCAGGCGCATGATTTTGTCCCCTCGGGGGGAAAGCCCCAAAAGGCACCTCACATATTAAGCTACCGGTCTCTCCCTAAATAGCCCAAGGCTCCCCCTCTCTTTTCTAATGTGGAAGTTCTAGCAAGCCAGCAAGCCAGGTATCTGCACACAACCCAGACCCTGCGCACTACTGTACTCACCCCCCGTAGGGACTCAGCATTCTCGTTGAGTTTAGCACCTACTATCGGATTAGGCGAGAGTCGCTCTAATACTATTTATCACAATCCGAGACCAATACTATAAAGTACTGTCTGCTTCGCTTGCACTTAGCCCAGGCGCACGGTTTTGTCCCCTCGGTGGGAAAGCTCCAAAAGGTGCCTCACAGGTTAAGCTACCGATCTCTCACTAAATATCCCAAGACTCCCCCTCTCTTTTCCAATGTGGGAGTTTTAGCAAGCCAGTAAGCGAGGCATCCGCACACAGCCTAGACCCTGCGCACTATTGCATTCACCCCCCGTAGGGACTCAGCGTCCTCACTGAGTTTATCCCCCACTATCGTACTAGGCAAGAGTCAGCTCAGATACCATTTATCATGACTAAGTACCAATATTGTGAAGTACTATCCTCTTTGCCCGCACTCAGCCCAGTCGTATGAGTTTATCCCCTTAGGGGAAAAGCCCCAAAAGGCGCCTCACAGGTTAATCTACCAGTCCCTCACTAAATAGCCCAGGACTTTCCCTCTCTTTTCCAATATAGGAGTTCTAGCAATCTAGGTAGTTGTGCACAGCCCAAAACCTACGCACTACTGCACTCACCCCTCAAGGGGACAAAAATGTGCGCGTAGGCTGTGTGCGGGCAAAGCAAACAATACTTTACAGTGTTGGTGCCAGGTCATGACAGATGGTATCAGAGCTGACTCTTGCCTAGTACAATGGTGGAGGATAAACTCAGTGAGGATGATGAGTCCCTACTAGGGGTGAGTGAAATAGTACGCACGGTCTGGGCTGTGTGCGGACGCCTGACTTGCTTGAACTCCCATATTGGAAAAGAGAGGAGGAGTCCTGGGCATTTTAGTGAGGGACCGATAGCTTAACCTGTGAGGCACTTTTAGGGGCTTTTCCCCTAATAGATAAAATCGTGCCTTGAGCAGTGTGCAAGCCAAATAGATAATATTTAATAGTATTAGTGTCGGGTCATGACAAATGGTAAAAAAGCTGACTCTCGCCTAGTATGATGGTGGGGGCTAAACTCAGTGAGGACGCTGAGTTCTTATGGGGAGTGAGTGCAGTAGTGCGTAGGGTCTAGGTTGTGTGCGAACGCTTGGCTTGCTGGCTTGCTAGAACTCGCACATCAAAAAGGAAAGGGAGAGTCCTGGGCTATTTAGTAAATGACCGGTAGCTTAACTTGTAAGGCACCTTTTGGGGCTTTTCGCCCAATGGGACAAAATCGTGCGCTTGGGCTGTGTGCAAGAAAAGTGGACAATACTTCACAGTATTGGTGTCGGGTCATCACAAATGGTATCAGAGCCAACTCTCGCCTAGTACAATGGTGGGGGCTAAACTCAGCGAGGACGCTGAGTCCCTATGGGGGGTTAGTGCAGTAGTATGCAGGGTCTGGGCTGTGTGAAGACACCTGGCTTGCTAGAACTCCCACATCGCAAAAGAAAGGGGGAATCCTGGGCTATTTAGTGAGGGACCGGTAGCTTAAACTGTGAGGTACCTTATTGGGCTTTCCCCCTAAGGGGACAAAACCGTGTGCCTGGTCTGTGTGCAAGAAAAGTGGACAATACTTCATTGTATTGGTGTCGGGTCATGACAAATAGTATCAGAGCCAACTCTCACCTAGTACGATGGTGGGGCTAAACTCAGCGAGGACACTGAGTCCCTACGGGGGGTGAGTGCAGTACTACACAAGTTCTGGGATGTGTACGGATGCCTGGCTTGCTAGAACTCCCACATTGAAAAAGAGAGGGGGAGCCTGGGCTATTTAGTGACGGACCGGTAGCTTAATCTGTGAGGCACCTTTTGGGGCTTTCCCCCCAAGGGGACAAAATCGTGCACTTGGGCTGTATGCTGGCAAAGCGGACAATACTTCATAATGTTGGTTCCAGGTTGTGATAGATGGCTCGTCAGCTATCTCCTTATCCTCGAATTTAGACTCATCATGCTCCTCTCCTAGGTCCATGGGTATATCATCCTTAACAAGTTCAATGAATTTTAGTCCAATGCCCAAAATCACTTTAGCATGGTCGTTCAGCGGGTATCAAACCTCAACATGTTGTAGCTCTTATCGTGTGGAGCGGCGACTGCCAGTATGGCGTCTCAACATCTCAAGCCGATACATACAAGCAATAATTATCTCATCCTGATAGGCTCTCTCGGCAGTGGTGAGCACCAGGTCAAATACACATCTGGGGCAATAATCGGCCTCCTGTTAGGGGGGCTTATGATACACATCTGGGGCAATAATCGGCCCCCAAATGCATATTTGAACCTTTGTCATACCTAGCTTAAAAATGGCACAATAGTTCAATGTTATCCCTTTCATGAGTGCATAGGTGAGACACACTCGATCCCTCGTCACATTGGTAAAATGTTATTCCAGGAGGAATGAGTGAGTCACCAGCTTGATCTATACCCTGGCCTCCTCCGTCATGTAAACAAATAGGAAGGAAAAAGTATATCCCCTCTCCGCATGTCAAACCCACTTAACTGTGGAGTTCATCCTGACAAGTGTGTGTCTAATTTCTTTGTATGATAGACGAAAGCATAGCTCATTAAATACATACGTTACGACCTCTTTGGGGGTGCCTAGGACCCTTTTGACAACAAGAGGAGAAATGTTCACCTCCATTCCTCGAACAACAACTGACTGGGTCCACGACTCCTTGCTGATATTAGAATAGAATTCCTGAATAAAACTTAGATTGCAGGGACTAGGTTGTTGGAACAAGAACTCTAACAATAGTTCACTGCACTGGTTCAGAATTTGAGATACTCGTCCCTCTTTAAATCCACATCGATCGGGATGTCCAGGTAGTATTTCATCTCATTATTAGACTGATTCCACCGCTTGAATTCCTTGTTCACAACTTTGGCCCAATGTCAGACCGCCTGGCCTCTCCTAGTGTCGCGAGCCACTTGTGGAACCTCCCGGGCTTGCAAGTGTTGGAATCCCGCACTCTACTAGGTTGGATCGACACGATGTGGACATGAAGATATAATACCTATAGCAAATAAGTCTACAATCAATGCACCAGCAATAAAACCCACAACCCCACACTCAAACTCAACCTCCTATAGTGAAGGTACTCAGACTTCCCCAAGTCATACGGGCTATAACTCAAAAATTCACACAAACACCACCTTGTTTTAAGGCATCATAGTCAACCCAACACTCATAAAAACCAATTTTGACATTCACTGATTTAACCCTATATCCGTAATATATTTGCATCACAAAACAACCCCCAAAAAATATCATATACTTAACTCCACACTCGTAATTTGTCAAATTTCACATGGTAACAACCCATCAAGTACCATTCATCAATTTAGGCACATAATAATACCAATATTACAAGATTTGCCCCTTTTCCTCTAATTTCTATCACAATTTTGGGCTAGGTTCGCTTAACAGTTAAGCACACAAATTTCCTCAATTCAACAATTTGCCCAAGGTAACGCATACCCAACAAGCATTAACTAAGAATAAATAACAAAGAAAGCAACCCACTTTGAATTTACTCAAAAACCATGAAATAGTTCATTTCTTGAGATAGAAAAACCAAGTAGAATTGGAGTGAGAAGACATACCTTGTAAGAAGAATGTACTCAACATGACAGAACTTGAGAATTTGATGTTTGATGTAGAGTAGTTTTAAAATTGGGTGAATGAGAGAAGAAGAATCAGAGAAAATGGAGAAGAAATGGAATGGGGTCCGGTTATGGACCCAAATGGGGAAAAAATCATGTTGGGGAAATTTAAAGGGGGTGGGGCCACGAAGGATCTAGGGAAATTAACACAGGTCTGCATTACCTTTGCATTGTAGAGAAAATGCAGACCTAGACATAATGAAACTTATTTCCTAAGTAGGAAAAAAATGGGCATCAGTGATGCATCCGCGTCGCAGATGCTCACTGTTTTGAGCATCTTAAAAGAAACATTTTTATGCTCTAGACGTTGTAAAATCCCTCGAGTACCTTAACATTCTTCAACCTGCTAGAATAAGTAACTAGACAAAAAAATATAAAGACTACCTAATGGATCATTAGGAAATAAGTAGGAAAATTTTATAGGCAATGCGGAACTTTACTCGTGCAAATTTATCACATTTTTAGCATAGGACCTAATTTTTTGATTTTTTTACAAAATAAAGAAAAAATACTACTATTACCTCACCATGGGTTGCCTCCTATGAAGCGCCATATTTAACATCGTGGCACGATGCACCATGAGATCATTTATCATTGGCAAACTCAATGGCCTCTTTAACTTGATTTATATCCTCACTCTAGTAGTGTTTGGCACGTTGACCATTCACCAAAAACTTTTGGTTCATGGTCACATCTTTTAACTCTACAACTCCATGGGGTGTAAGCGCTACCACCACATATGGTCCACTCCATTCGGATTTCAACTTTCTTGGAAATAATTTCAGATGAGAGTTAAAGAGCAATACTTGTTGGCTCAGCTCAAAGTTTCGCTTGATTATGTGTTGGTCATGCTATTTCTTAATCCACTGCTTGTATAGCTTAGAATTTTCATAGTCTTGGAGCCAGAACTCGTCTAACTCCTACAATTGCTCTAATCTCTTCCTTCTAGCGATCTCATTGAAAAAAAGATTTAGCCTCTTTATAAGCCAATAAGTCTAATGCTCGAGCTCAAGTGGCAAGTGACAGGCCTTACCGTATACAAGTCGGTAAGGAAAGGTGCCTATTGGGGTCGTATAAGCAGTCTGCTATGCCCACAAAGCTTTATCTAGCCTAATCTCCTAATCTTTCTAGGTGGTATTCACTGTCTTTTGCAATATCGGCTTGACCTTTGGGTTTGACACCTTCACTTTCCCACTCGTTTGTGGGTGGTATACTGTGGCCACTTTATTCCTGATTCCATACTTTGCCAGAAGATTCTTCATGATTTGGTTGAGAAAGTGTGTACCTCCATCACCGATGATAGCTCTTGGAGTACCAAACCGAGTGAAGATGTTCTTCTTGAGAAACTTGTTCACCACCTTACAATGATTAGTTGGGAGAGATGATCCCTCTACCCATTTAGAAACATAATCAATAGCTATCAGGATGTAATGATAGCTGAATAATGGTGCAAATAGCCCCATGAAGTCTACGCCCCAAACATTAAAGATCTCTACCTCTAAAATATTATTTAGGGGCATCTCATGCCTCTGAGATATGGCGCCTATTTTCTGGCAAGCATCACAGGCCCTAGAGAACTGAATAGCACATTTGAAAAGCGTTGGCAAGAAGAAACCTCATTGAAATACTTTATGTATTGTCCTTTCACCACCATGTTGACCCTCATATGGAAAGGCATGACATCTTTCTAGAATCTCCATCTCTGCTTTTGGAATACATCTCTTCACGATATGCTTGGCCCCTTGTTTAAAAAGGTAAGGTTTATCCCAGATATATGCCTTTGCATCATGAGCCAACCTCTAGTTTGCTGGTATGTAGCATCAGGGGGAACAAACCCTGACCTTGTAGTTTGCTATACCAGCGTACCATGGTAGTTGTTCTACCTCAGTAGCAAGCAACTGCTAATTAGGGAACTCTTTTATGATCTGCAATTGCTCACCTATGTGAGCATCAGTTTCTAGATGGGACAGGTGATCAATAACTCGATTCTTACTCACCTTATGATCCTTGATCTCAATATTGAACTCTTGGAGTAATAAGATCCATTTTATCAGTCATGACTTTGCATCCTTTTTTTTGAACAAGTATCTCATGACCTCGTGGTTTATGAACACCATAACTTGGGTTCCCACAAAATATGCTCTAAATTTCTCAAATACATACACTAATGCTAGCATCTCCGTTTTGGTAATCGTATAATTGCTCTGTGCTACATCCAGAGTCTTGCTAGCATAGTACATAGAATGGAAAACTCTGCCTCTACACTGCCTAAGTACTGCACCAATCACTGTATCACTGGCGTCAGACAAAAACTTAAAGGGGAGCCCCTAGTCAAGTGTGACCAAGATAAGAGCCTCCACCAACTTCTTCTTCAATAATTCAAACACCTACAAATAAGAATCATCAAAGTTAAATGGTATATTTTTTTCCAACATGGCTCAAAGCAGCTTTGCAATCTTTGAGAATTCCTTAATGAATCAGTTGTAGAACCTCATATGTCCCAAAAAACTCTGAAATCCTTTGACTGAAACTTGTGAAGGTGACTTATCAATCACTTCGGTCTTTGCTCTGTCTACCTCCAATACCTTATTTGATACTTTGTGGCCTTATTAACTAGGAAGTGACATTTCTCCCATTAATAACAAGGTTAGTCTCCTAACACATTGCTAGTACTTTATCCAGATTCTACAGGCAGCTCTCAAAAGATTCACGGAAGACAGATAAGTCATCCATGAACACCTCCACGAAGTCCTTCACTATGTCATGGAATATGACTGTCATGCACCTTATTAAAGTGGCTGGTGCATTGCACAAACTAAAGGGCATGCATTTGAACGCATATATTTCATATGGGCATATGAAGGTTGTCTTTTCTTGGTCCTTGTGTACAATGGTTATCTAGTTATACCTCGATTGTCTTTCTTAGTGGCATCATTCAATGTTATGTAATCTATACAGATACGCCACCCTGACGCCATTCTAGTTGGGATCAACACATTCTTTTTATTGGTGACAACTGTCATCCCACCTTTATTGGGTGCACAGGGCTTACCCATTTTCAATCTAAGATGGTGAAGATGATCCCTGCATCCAACTACTTGATGCTGGCTTTCTTCACTACTTTATGATTTGATTTAGCCTTCTTCGCAGTTAGGCCACTGGTTGTGACCCTCCTCCATAAAGATTCTATACATACATAGGGCTAGGCTAATGCCATGGATGTTCGATATATGCTAACCAATTGCTCTCTTCCTCTTCTTTAGGACTACTATAATATCTTCTACCTGGGTTGTAATCAG
Source organism: Solanum sejunctum (assembly GCA_025642045.1). Taxonomy (NCBI): domain Eukaryota; kingdom Viridiplantae; phylum Streptophyta; class Magnoliopsida; order Solanales; family Solanaceae; genus Solanum; species Solanum sejunctum. Next base: position 8,960 of record JAOTQJ010002541.1, on the reverse strand, counting down.
TGAAGAAGATAAGATTACAGGTAATATATTATTTTCATCAAGGAATTCATACTTGAGATGTGATGATAACTGCTTCAACTCCAACTAAGGAGCCTTTTCAAATGAGGTTTTGGATGGTGGTCCTAACACCCTATTCAATGGTTTAGCCATTTTCTTCATCATACTCACATTGTGAGTATTTAAGCACTCTCAATATTTCTTGCATTGATTCAATAGCACCCTGGCTAGTGGATATGCAATCTCAACTTGGCTCACAGCAACTACATTATCTATCACTGTGATGGCTACTAGAACTTCATATGTAGTCGATCATTTCATAGCTTTGTACACATCAAATACTTCCCCCTTTATCATGGGATCTCATGGTGAGCCTCCCTATTGTAACATTATTCAATGTCCCTCCTGTAGCTAGGAATGGGCGCCCAAGTATAAATGGGATCTTAGGGTAGAGCTCAAAATCCAAGATGACAAAGTCCACAGGGAAGAGGAGTGATCCCACTTATACTAAGACATCCTCAATAACACCATCTGGTCTCGCCACAGACCAATCTGCTAATTGTAACACAATGGTGGTAGGCTTCAGCCTTATAAGCCCCAACTTCAGGAACAAAGATCTGGGCATGAGGTTGATTCTTGCTCCCATATTATACAAGGTCCTTGCATTCAGAGAACTCCAGATGGTTACTTGTATAATAAAGCTCCCTAGATCCTTTTACTTCGATTGCAAGTGTGATCCATTGAGAATTTTGGATCTGTAAGCCTCTATAAGTGCCACAGTCTCATATTCAGCCCACTTAGTTTTGTTTGCAACAATTTCCTTAACATACTTGGCGTACTTTAGGATTCCTTGCAAAACATAAATCAAAGACTAATTAATCTATACCTATTTTAGCTGCCTGATGAACTTTTAGAAGTAGTCATCCTCCTCCTTCTTCTTCAACTTCTGTGGTAATGAAGGAGGAGGTTTTAGAGATGGAGTTGCCTCATCAATTCTTAGGCTATGATTGATAGCCCCATTGTTCTATGCAACATTTTGGTCATCCTCATTCTTCTACTTTTTTGGGGAATAACTCAGTCAAGGGCCTTCCACTACTAGTGTTGACTGCATTTACTTACTTCGTGTTGGGATAAGCATTACCTAGTGTGCCCCCTTAAGGATTGGAATTTATTGAGCTGGCCAACTATCACAACTTCTTCTCCAAATTCTGGAGATCCTATTTATGCCTTCGAATCACCTCTTCTTGTCTGTTCTGATTTGCCAGAATTTGCCTCAACACCTCACTATCTATCATGGTGTTTGGATTTGCTTGTATTGTAGACTATTGTACCAGCTGATGTTGATAAGCATTACCACCTTATGGTCTTTACTGAGGTGGCCCATGATTCTGCCGGTTCTCCCCTCCCCTATGAGAAATTTGGATGGTTTCTCTAATTCAGGCTATATATGTTCCCAAATCCATGATAACCACCTCTATTAGTATTGCCCACAAAGTTTATTACTTCTAGATTAGCTCTGCATGATTCAACAATGTAATCGCCTCCCTCACAAATATCACACCAACCCATTTGTTGCTATGTTACCATATTAACGGGGGCTTGTGGTCGACCTACTGCTACCAATGTTTGTTATTGTAGACCCAAAGCCAAGTTGTTAATGTTTGTGGTCATCATGTTTTGCCTAGCTCCCATTTGACCCTTTGGGATTGTTATCGCTTCAATTTATGATACCTCGGCCTGCTTTTGGACTGACGATCGACTAGATCATCTATTCCATTCTAGGTTTCCTTGATCAATTTAGTTGAGAAGTGCATACAATTCATAATATATCTTCCGTAATGCTTGTCCTCTTGTAGCTTAATCAAGAAGAATCATGGTATTGTGTTCTAAACCTTCAATAAAGGTATAGACCAGTACCTCATTAGCTTGAAAATGATGTGGACGATTGATCAAAAGAGTTTTAGACCTATCCTACACTTGACACAAATTTTCCCCAAACCTCTTCTTGAAACTCAGGATCTCAGTTCTGAGTTTGGCTATCTTTCCTAATGAGAAGAACCTAGTGAGAAACTTATGGGCCAAATCATCCCAAGATGCTATGGAGTTTGGTGGATCAAGTGGCAACCACCTCCGAGCTTTCCCCAATAATAAGAAGGGGAACAGGGTCATCCTCACATAGTCATAGTTAACTTCTGTAGGAATGAAAGTTTCAGCAATCTCAAGAATGTTTTGAAGATGGACTTGTGGATCTTCATGTGGTAGCCTGGTGAACTGTTAAGTAGAGTGTAGTAGCTGGATCATGTTTTGTTTTAACTCCCAATGAACACCAGGCTCAGGTTTGACAAAGTACCTAATAACATTGGTGGTCCTTGGGATTGCCACATCCTTCACTGGCCTTAGTACCGGTGGTGCAACTGCTAGTGCTGGCGGTGTAGGTTCATTATTGTCCGCTATATTCTGGCCAATAGGGTCAACTTGTTCCTTGTTATAATCTTGATCCTCCTACTCGATGAGTTCAATCAGTGACGTTTCGAACATAACCCCTACTCTCCTCTTTGATTGATGAAAATAAGAGTCTTGATCTTCTAGGTTATTAATCAATTACCTGCACAACAGCACCGCTAAGATCAAATGCAGCGAACACTATAAAATAATACAAATTAAATAATCAATTAATATGTTTCCAATCCCCAGCGATGGTGCCAAAAACTTACTGGTGTCTAGCAAATGCAAGTGTACATGGTCTCAAAAGTAATATAGTGGCCTTAGTTAAAGAGACGGGTTGTCGAACCTAAGGGATTTGATTGAAATCAGCATGCAATCTCACTTATCATGTTTTTGGTGCTTTTGGTAAAAAGATTTGTGGATATAAGTGAAATAATTGTAAGAATGAATTTTTAATAAAATAATCTGAATTTCACTGACAAGATATCAATTAATGAGCAATTGCAGGGTTATAGCTTTTACGACTCCTTTTAGTCTTAACAATGACTATTTATGTCTGGGTTCCTGATTACTGATTCACAGGATTTGAATTACATGAACAGGGTTGCACGCCTTTGCCGGCCTACCATTATTGACTGTCTAACTACATCATTGAGCAGGTATAGATAGACCAATAAAAATGCATTAATGTTATCGTTCCGTATTATGAACCGAGCAAGGTGTAAGGGTAGTTTTCATAGGTCACCCTTACATGAATGAACCTAGTTTCCTAGTCAAACAAGCAATCTATACTACTGTGTTCTATCCACCCCGACGTTTGTCAAATCCAAAGTGAACAACAAATGTACTCCCTAGTTGGCCACACTCAGAAATATAGATAAATAAACCATAGGAGTAATCACAAAAGCCCAAATATAGATGTTTAAAGTTAAGAACTATACATTATCGGTGGTTACAACCCCATAATATGGAGACTTAGCCACTCATAGTTATGAAATACACCATGAATGATATGAAAAAAAATTAAAACCCAAAGAATAAAGATTAAACTAACCAATATTCTATGAGAGAAAGGTTCTCCGTCATCTCTACTGAGTTTCTTGCATAAAAATAGAATGTAAACCTAAAGTCTATGATAGAATAACACTAAAAATCCCATAACTTGACTTTTCCTCATCTTGTCCTTAGGTCCATAATGCAAACACCTTGTGTTTACTAGTTTTTCGCTTAATTTACTAATTACGCATTTTTACGCATCTTTTGCTTAGGTCCGTGACGCAGACCATGCACATTTTTCAGCTTTGCTCTTTTTTTTGCATTTTTCATCTTCCATAACTTTGTCCCAAGTCTACCACGTGGACTTTGGTCTTCTTACTACTGCTACTGACTCTCATCTTCCAAATTCTAGGCTATGTTCTTCCTTCAAATCTGGGTTTAACTCTAGAATTTCCTAATTAAAGCAAAATCTTGCAAAAACACAACCAACTGTCGTACTTGGCCCTATGTTAGTAAAATAAGAGAAAAATATAGTAAAACCCCTAGAGTCCATGAATTTACCCTTTGAATTGTCTTTGTTTATGGGTATATTTGTCTCATTAGGCATATAAATATACGTAAGATCATGCAGGTATTTGATTCTTATATCTTCTTCAGCTTACCATGTAGCTTCCTTAATAAATGGGTTCCTTCATAGAACTTTAATGGAGGGTATCTCTTTATTCCTTAGCTTACGAGCTTGAGGGTCAAGGATTTGGAATGGAATCCCCTCATAGGACAGGGTATTCTTCACTCTTGTACTCTCAATGGAGATCATAAGGTATGATCCCCTAAGAATTCTTCAGCATTGAAACATGGAATACCAGATGAATCTGGTCTAACTCGGAAGAAAATTCTAACTCATAAATGACTTTCGCAATCCTATTCATAATTTGATAGGGCTCGATGTAGCATGGGATCAACTCTCCTTTTTCATCGAACCTCATGACATGCTTCATGGGTGACACTTTTAAGTATACCCAATCATCTACCTCGAATTCCACATTCCTTCTTTTTGCATCAGTGTAAGACCTTTGGCCACTTTGTGTGGTATTCAACCTCTCTCTAATAACCTTCACATTCTCATGGACTAGTGGACAAGATTAGGTCTAATCAATTCAGCTTTACCAATCTCAAACCACCCAATTGGTGATCTATATCTCCTCTCATACAAAGCTTCATATGGAGCCATTTGGATACTTGCATGATAACTATTTTTATATGAAAATTCGATCAATCGCAAGTAGTCATCCCAATTCCTCTTGAAGTTAATAACTCAATCCCTTAACATATTCACCAAAGTTTGAATGGTGCATTCTGCCTAACTATATGTTTGAGGGTAGAAGGTTGTACTCAGATTCGCTTTGGTACCCAATCCCTTCTGAAAAGCTCTCTAAAATTGAGAGGTGAATTGAGCTCCTCTGTCTGAGATAATGGACAAGGGAACTCCATTTAACCTCACAATCTTACTAATGTATAACTTAGCAAACTCCTTTACAGTGTTTGTTGTCTTAACTGTCAAAAAGTGAGCTGATTTAGTCATTCTATCCAAGATCACCCATATCGAGTCATATTGTTTTCCGGACCTTGGCAAGCTAGTAATGAAGTCCATGTTGATTATCTCCTATTCCTACTCTGGATTTTCAAAGTTTTGAGTTAACCTACAAGGCCTTTGATGCTCAACCTTGACCATTGGACACTTGGACACTTTGCAATATCCATGCTCAATTTATTCCACCAATAGACTTCTCTTATGTAGTAGTACATTTTGGTGCAACCAGGATGAATAGAATATCTGAAATTGTTAGCTTCATCCATGATTATCTCTTATATACCATTAATATTGAGAACATATAATCTACCTTGGTATCTCAACACCTCATCTCCCCCTTTGGAGAACACTATCACTTTTTGCTTATGGACAACTTCTTTCAATTAGAGCAAGACAAAATCTTGGTCTTGCTTGTCTTTTACCTCTAACACTAGAGATAAAACAGACCCATTCTGAACAACCCTGCCTTTATTGTTTTTTTCAAGTTATACACCCAGGCAAGCCAATATGTTCACTTCCTTAGCCAACTTTTTCTTCCCTTCTTCCAGATGGGTGTGTTACCTATAGATAACGTGCTAACAGCATCAGTAACATTGTTAGCCTTACCTAGGAGGTAGAGAATGCTCATGTCATAGTCCTAGAGCAACTCCAGCCATCTCCTTTGCCGTAGGTTGAGCTATTTCTGATTGAAGACATATTGCAAGCTCTTGTGGTCATTGAACACGTCCACATACACTCTATACAAGTAGTGGCGCCAGATCTTAAGCGCAAACACTACTGCTACTAACTCAAGATCATGATTTAGATAGTGCTTCTCATGAATCTTAAGTTGTACAAAAGCATAGGTTATTACCTTCCCTCTCTGCATTAGCACACAACCCAGTCCAACTCTGGATGCATCATAATATATCACAAAGTCTTCCATCCGATCAGGCGAAGTCAAAATTGGCATTGTGGCCAGTCTAGTGCTCAACTCTTGAAAGCTTTGCTCATATTCATCAAACCATTAAAACTTAACCTTCTTCTGAGTTAGCTTGGTCAATAGTGTAGGTAAAGAAGAAAAGTCCCCTCCACAAATCTACGACAACAGTCAGCAAACCCCAAGAAACTTCTTATGTCAGTTAGAGAGGTTGGTTTAGGCTAGTTCTTAACTACTTTAATCTTCTGGGCATCCACTTGAATACCATCACCTGAGACAACATGACCTAAGAAGGCCATGGACTTGAGCCAAAGCACATACTTCAGAAACTTTGTATATAATTCATGGCCATTAAGAGCTTGTAAAACTACTCTAAGATGATTGGTTTGCTCCTCAACGCCCTTAGAATACAGCAAATGTCATCAGTAAATACAATTACGAACATGTCAAGATACATTCTGAATATTGTGTTCATCAAGTCCATAAAGGCTGCAGGTGTAATAGTCAACCCAAAAAACATGACCCAGAACTCAAAATTGCCATACCTTGTCCTAAAGACAGTCTTGGAATATCACATTCACTCACTTTCAGTTGATGGTAACCCGATCTAAGGTTTATCTTCGAGAAGCAAGAGGCACCTTGAAGTTTGTCAAATAGATCATCTATCCTAGTGAATGGATGCTTATTCTTTATTATGACCTTTTATAGTTTCCTATAGTCCATGCAAATTCTGAGAGACCCATCTTTTTTATGCATGAATAAGAGAGGAGCACACCAAGGAGAAACACTAGTCCTTATGAAATGTTTCTCTAGCAAGTCTTTCAATTCTTTCAATTTAGTGGGAGCCATCCTATAAGGTGGAAATAAGATAGGTTGGGTATCAGGGAGAACATCAATCCTAAAGTTAATCTCCCTATTAGGAGGGACACTAAGTAGATCATCAGGAAATACTTCAAGGAACTCATTGTCATGACCTAACCCAGGGACTTCGATTAGTGCAGATTGGGCACCCAAACAAACACTAAATCGGATTTCCAACTATAATAGCTAAAGAATCTATCGAAATTTCGGTAGAGTTTCCTCTGTTTTACTAACTAACCAAACCTGAAAAGAGCAACCCCAGCATATAACAAATATCTATACACATACATATGCGGGCCGACAAGGTCACCGCTGCGGTAGAACTGCCTAACAAATGTATCATACATACCTAGTCATACCACATGCAATATCCCACACCCACATGTATCCATAGACCTATACACATACGAACTAAATCATAGGACTAGACAGGGACCCGTCATACCCTCGAATATATAAAAATGCAAAATACAGAAAATAAGTGTACATGTATATACCAAAAATCTGCTCCTAAGGCAAAGGGAGCACTTTAACGGTAGACATAGATCCTAAGAAGGTAGGTCTCTAGCTTGCATGTTAGTACCTGCAAGCATGAAATGCAACCCCCGAAGGAAGGGGGTTAGTACGAAATACGTACCAAATATGTAAAGCAAAAAGTATGAAATACAAATGAGAGTAATAATCCCAATAACAATATATGAGTCAAACCTGCATGCAAATATCAAAATAATTCTTTATTTAAAATATCAAAGTAATGCATATCGGATGGGAATGATGGAGACCTCCAAACTGGCACCATACTATAGCATAACACCAGAAATTTCAAATCCCCAAAATCTCCAACACAGGTCCCAACTGTAGCATAAGTGAGATGAGGTGAACAGTAGCCTAGCACTCCCGTCATAGGATAGGTGAGCCGAGGCAAATAGCGGCCAAGTACTCACGTATCATAATATGTAGAGGTCATCATGCTCGATAAGTGAGAGAAGGCGAACAGAGGTCAAGTAGTCATGTGAGCCAAAGCAAACAAGGACCAGCACCCACACATCATGATGCCAACATATCCCAAGCCCAGCTCATTATGTGTCCAAACTAAGCAAAGCCAACCCATGGGCAAATCGACCCGTCGTATCCAACCTACTTCGGAATATACATATATATATATATATACACATATAGTTATACATACGCATGATAATAATAGGCTCAGAAACTGAGGAACAAGACCATAATGGCACGAATAGAGTCGTGAGAATCACATACATAAAAACTAATTCGATAAGTTTAGTGGTATGCAAAGTATTCATTTTTTTTGAAATCAAGAAGTTATTCATTTATGAATTTTGTCAAAGTTGCTCAAATTTACACATAAAGGTGATTTCAAAGGAATTTACTTAATCTCCATCATGCACATTACTAGAATAGGCTTCAAAATAATTTTTAAAGTGATTTAGAATATCTATCAAAAGTTGTACGCGTTAGTAATTCTGGAACAATTTGAACCTATAGTTTTCTGAACTATTTAACATCAAGTCAAATGAACACCATTCATGGATTCAAAGACTCAAAAAGTTAAGGATGAGGTTAGTTTAGCATAAGTGTGGCAAGGAATGAACATAGATCCCATTTAGGTTTTTCGTCGAAAGTTACGGGCATTTGCGCCCTCCAATAAAATACATTCTTTCAACATGTTAAACCATTTCACACTTTTACAACTTGTAGGCTCTACATACCCTAGAGTCAAAATATAAATACATTTCTATAAAAGTACCAAAGAGCGAATATATGATGTATTTGGACCCAAATTGTGAAGGAAAAGAAATTTTTTCAAACGTATGACGTTGACTAAGCTTAACTAATTCATGCAAAGAGATAGGAATCTTTATATACCTCGATTTCTTTCTCCAACTAATTCCAACGCAATACCTATCCAATTTATGCTTTCGGATGCCGAACGCCTACACAAATTACAATAACGCCAACGATTAACAACCATATTGGGTCTTAAATCCTAACTTTTGTGTCAAATTTTTATAAAAAATTTTGGCAGCATCTTCCCTTATAATACGTCGGCCCGAGAATTCAATTCGGCTCAAATAATCAATCAACAACAACAACAACAACCTACAACATCAATAAACCCTCTCCAAT
>JAOTQJ010002530.1:0-18852 GCA_025642045.1 Solanum sejunctum | reverse complement strand
CTTGATTTTCATGAAGGAATCATACCAAATACACAAATATAGTTACTCACCTTTATCTTCAAGTTTTAGAGCCTCCTTAAGAACCCTAAAATCTCCTTTGGCTGCTACTTAAGGTCAAGAAACATTGAGAGAAAACTAGAGAGTAAGGCTGATTTTTTTTTTCTGTTTTTCTTTGTAAGTGCAGATGATTGGGGGACTGTTTTGACCCCTTTTTATAAAGATATTTAGCTGAAATTTCTTTGAAATATTTACCAACAAATATCACATACACTTAGGCTTATTATCAGTAGTTAGGTCCCCAAAATTGGGCCAAAACGGGCATCACATTCTAATGGACATGGGATGCCAATTTTCAGCTTTTCTCTTAATCCATTTTTGGCTCAAATAGTCAAGTAATTTATGTTACACTTGGGAATTTATTACACTATTATTGGACTGAAAATAAGGTCTACTTATGATGCTAAAACATGGGCTAAAATTACACTCTTAAAACTGATTTTATTCCTAATCGAACTTGCACAAATTTGACGTCGAACCTCGTCTCCGTTTAGCTAGCACATTCAAGCTAAACAAGTAGGTAACTCACCCACTATATTATTAATTCATACAAACACCTTAATTATCTTACTTTTTTTAGGATTGTGATATCCTTATTTTAACATAAAGAACATATAGACAAGACCCTCTTCAGCATTAGACGCCTATATCGCTCGCCAACACAAGAATCAAGAACTTTCAAGAATTGATGCTAAGTTGACCAAACCATAATATGATTATTCCCATAGCATTAATACATGTAAAAATGTGGGGTGTTACATTAAGTGTGAATACCACTGCTGCCAACTCTAGATCATGGGTCAGATAGTTCTTCTCATGGATCTTAAGTTATCTGGAAGCATAACCTATCACCTTCCCTCTTTGCATAAGTACACACCACAATCCAACTCTGGATGCATCACAGTATATCATGAAGTCACCTGTCCCGTCTAGCAAGGTCAATACTAGTGCTATAGTCAATCTAGTCTTCAACTCTTGAAAACTCTTTTCACATGCCTTAAACAACTGAAACTTGCTTTCTTCTGAGTCAACTTTGTCAAAGGGGTTGATAGAGTAAAGAAGCCCTCAACAAATCTGTGATAGTACCCGCCTAAACCCAAGAAACTTTTTATTTCTGTTGGAGAAGTGGGTCTTGTCCAGTTCTTAACCACCTCAATCTTTTGAGTATCCACCCGAATACCATCTCCTTAAATAACATAGCCTAAGAAAACCACTAACTTGAGCCAAAACTCACACTTGGAGAATTTCGCATATAACTCATAATCTTTGAGTGATTGCAATACCACTGTAAGATGATTAGCTTGATCCTCTTCATTGAATATACCAGGATGTCATCCATAAACATGACCATGAACATATTAAGATACAATTTGAATACCCTGTTCATCAGATCCATGAAAGCTGTAAGTGCATTTATCAATCCAAAGGACATAACTAAGAACTCAAAATGGTTATACCGTGTCCTAAAGGCTGTCTTAGGAATATCACTTTCCCTCACCTTCAACTGATGGTAACCCGATCTGAGGTCTATCTTGGAGAAACAAGTAGCACCCTAAAACTGGTCAAAGAGATTATCTATTCTGGGAAGAGGATACTTATTCTTTATGGTAACCGTATTCAACTGTCGATAGTCTGTATACATCCTAAAAGACCCATCTTTCTTATGCATAAATAAGATAGGAGCACCCTAAGGTAAGACACTAGGATTTATGAAACCTTTCTCTAACAGTCTTTCAATTGATCTTTCAATTTCTTCAGCTCTGAGGGGGCCATTCTATAAGGTAGAACTAAGATAGCTTTGGTCTCGGAAAGAGCATCAATCCCAAAGGAAATCTCCCTATCAGGAGGGACTCTGAGAAGATCATTAGGAAATACCTTAGAAAACTAACTTACAATCGAGACTGAGTCAAGAGTAGGAGACTCAACATCATCAGACTTTACTCGCATGAGGTGGTAACTACAACCCTTAGATATCAACTTTCTAGCTCTAAGATAAGAGATGACTTTACCCTTAGGGGCAATAGAACTCCCTTTCCACTCTAAGATAGGATCATTAGGAAATTGGAACTTAAAAATCCTGGTTCTATAGTCAATACAAGCATAACAAGCATGAAGCCACTCCATGCCCATTATTATATCAAAATCAATTATCTCCAACTCTACCAAATCAGTTAAAATGTCTCTATCATAAATAGACACCACACAATCTATGTAAACCAACTCAGTTAGGACAGACTCACTAGTAGGAGTAGAAACAGTAAAGGGTTCAAGTAAACACTCTAGAAGAATCCTAAACTTAATAGCCGTATAAGGGTCATAAAAGACAAAGTGGCACTCGGATCAAGTAATGCATAACAATCATAAGTAAAGACTCCAAGCATACCCGTGATAACATCTGGTGCATCTTCCTCATCCTATCAGTTACCCATAGCATAAAGGAGGTTCGTCCAGCCTCTTGTACTTGTAGTAGTACCCTTCTGCTGGTTACTTACTAGGGGTGTCGAAGATTGAGCCCTGTTGCTCCTCTCACCTCACCTTCTCTTTGGACACTCAAAACTGAAGTGACCAGCCTTACCACATACGTAGCATATATCCTCGCTAACACGACACTCACCCAGATGAAGCTTGCCACACTTGTTGCAAGGTGGCTTTCCCCCTTGTACTTTGGGTCACATTGGCCTGAGATTGAGCAGCCGGGGTCTTAAAATTCTGATAACCCTAAGATTTCTGATCATAGTTATTTGGATGTGCGGGTACACTTGCTACAGACGGTGCAGGATGTGATGATCTCTGTTGGAAATAAGACTTGTCACCCCTATTTTGTCTCTGCGGGCTAGGCTTATATCACGCTAACTTCTCCTTTCAGCTCAAATGCTCTTCTCTATCCCTTCTCTTATCCTTCCCTGTCTGTTGGGCATACACTATAAGTCTGAAGATGTCCATACCAGGAATCAGCAAAGCAGCCTTACATTCTTTCTGCACATGTCTGGCCAAGCTAGACACAAACGTCCCCATCCTCGTCCTCATATCTTATATCATCTCTGGAGCATACCTTGACAGTTTGATGAACTTAAGGCTATACTCCTTCACAGTCATCCCTCCTTGTTTCAGATTCATAAACTCATCTACCTTTGCCTCCCTCATCTCTTGAGGAAAAAAGTGATCAAGGAAGGCGACTTCAAACTTCTCCTATGTTGCAAGCTCTGCATCCTCACCTCTATTCCTCTCCTACTAAGTGTACCACACATTAGCGACGTCCTTCAGCTAGTAGGATGCAAGCTTTACTCCCTCAATCTCATTTGCATGCATAGCCTTCAAAACCTTGTACATCTTATCTATAAGTTTCTACGGTCCTCCTCCATTTCAACTCCGTATACACTAGAGGGTTCATTCTTAAAAAAAGTCCCTGAGTCAGGTTGCGGGTGAGGGCTCCTGTGAGCCAGAACTAGGAGCTTGGGAACCTTGGCTATTCCCCTGGGAGACCACCAACAAAGTCAATATGGTGATGGCTCCTCTGAATTCTGCCTCAGTAGTAAGAGCTGGTTGGGGCTGAGCTGGGGGCGCTTAAGGGACCTTAGCAGTCCTAGCGGGGCATCGTCGACTCCTAGTATTAGTATGAAATGGAGCCTTCGATTGGATGTGCTCAATAATAAGGGCTGGGGCATCTCACTGAGCAGTAGTTCTCTTCGGCGACATTTTCTGTAAGCGTAAAATACGTGAGTTAAAATAGGATTTCACAAGTTAACTTTATAGCATGAACTTAGATTATAGAAGAAGGGTAATAATTTTTAATGTCCTATAGCCTCCTACTTATGAAGTATGGTGCATAACACACCCATAAACAAGACTCTGCTAGACACGACTTCATAAGCTCCCTAGGGTACTCAAACTCTGGGATTTGATATCAAATTTGTCATGCCTCTAGAGGGTACCCTAGATGTAAAAGGCATTTGGAGACTATTGCTAATCCCCAAGCGGACCACCGAGGCTCATTGCCTTCGTTTGGTCAATTCAATAATGGAATAAAATAGAGTAATAGTACTAATAATCTATTTGTGGGCTTAAACTGTCTACTTAGTCTATCATGAATGAAACATAATAATAAAAGGTAGTCTCAATATAAAGAAAGAGAAGGGAAAGACCCCCTCAACATCTACCATTAACATCTATGTCTATAAAGCCTCTATACTACTATCTAAGACTGTACCATGATAGGCCATGGCTACCAAAATCAAGTGAAAAGGCTATCAAGCAAAAGAAAAATAACCATCCTCTGAATGCAGGGGAGGACTCACCACTATCAGGAATCCAGAAGCTCTGAACCTCAACGATTGAGCTGTTGAAGTCCTTTGTCTATAGAATCTGCATCATAAAATAATGTAGTGCCAAAGGGGAATTAGTATGTGAAATGTATTGTATGTAAAACAGGCTAAAGTGAATGGAACAATGTAACAATCACTCATCAATCACTCATCCTTACCTCAGAGTAAAGGACAGGGCACTATTATCTCACTATCCATCAAAATATCAAACAATCACATCATATCGGAGTTCTATCACCATGAACACTATCTGGGAGTTTCCGTAGCCGATAACTATGGCCTGTGAGTAGATAGTGATACAACAAAGAGATATTGTTGCCACATCTGTCCAGTACTTTTTCGGGGTAAGGAATGAGTCTGTCGGGGATCCCAAAGAAGTCTGTCAAGTCCTCTGTGGGACAAAGGAAACATCCGCTTTTATGATCTAGTCCGCTCCTACGCTGGTCACGTAGTTAATCAGTATGAGTAAGACTCACTTTTACTCATTTCGGTGCTAATACTCCTCTTAGGACTCAATATGCTCATAAGTCTATCAATTCATCAAGAACTTCCATCACTCAACCTCTACGGGCAAGAACACTCACCTCATCTCATCATCTATCAACTCGAAGGGCAAGATTATCCTTTCAAATTAAGAATGACTGTCCATTCAACTCTATCAACACTATTTCTAGCTATTATAATCATCAATACACTCACCTTAGTACTCAGACTCAGTCAAACATCATATTCAGACAATCAAGGCTTTAAACATTCCCCCTAAGTTCATTATTCAAGTCTTTAATAGAAAATTTATAAGGATCAGTTAATAATCACATTAATATTGCATGTATATAGTAAATTTTTTAAACATGATGATCATCAATTTAAGCTATGAAATATAATTTAAAGATAATATTCAAGAAATTCTCAAGAAATCACTATTTAAGACTCTACAGTATCAATTCACAAATTAACTTCACAATGGGGCATATAGAAGAATAATTCCATGTTTTTGGGTATCCTTTACATACCTGGGATGAAGAATCTTCAAGTTTCTTTCAAGAATTAGGGATTTCTCTGAAAATCCTTACTCTCTCTTCTTCTTCTCTCTCAGAACTTACATAAAAGAACTTACAAAAAATATGAGTTTGAAACCCTTTGTATGAAATACACTTTAAAATATGTTTTGGGGGTATTAAAATATATTAGAAAAGACAAAATTACCCTTCTTGAAATAAAAGAAAAAAATAAAATTTCTGGGATATAGGTACGCGTCGCAAAGGGGGCGGGCACCAGTGTTTCTGGTGAATTTTTTTGGAAAACAGATTCCCATCGGAAAAATAAAAATCTTAAAAACTACAAGTGTAACTCTGTGCCTCTGGCACATCGCGGAGGGGGCGCGTAGAAGCTACTGTTTTTGCACTTCAAGTGCAATTTCGTAATTCGACATGATTTGTTTTAAATTGGGTTAAGATCATTTTCTGACTCGATTTTCAGCATTGGTCGCAAATTTGATCTTGGATTTACCATCAGAGTTTTGAAAGACGCGTTGTTCAGTACATACTTTAATTTTATGAGGTGTTACATTTGAGTTTTGATGTTCATATGAAATTTGTTCAGTACATACTTTATCTAAAAACATTTGCATTATTTCTTCTAATTTTTTTGTAGTTAATGATATAACAGACACATAATAATTTATTTATATTTATTATGCAATAGATACATGCAAAGCACGTATACTTGAAGGTCTTTAATAGTGTTGTTTGAATTTTTTGTCCTTAATTAAAAGACTCTGCTTTAGATAAAATCATCTTTTTATTATTTTCTTGATTTTTTATTTTATTTTTTATTTATTTAGTTTCATTTATTTATTTAGTTTCAAGATTCACTTTGGGATTACTTTATATTAGAATTCACTCTTGATTTAGTACTATTCTATATAGATAATTGTCTAGGTTATGAAGAAAAAAAATTATTATTATTTTTCTAATATTTTTAACTTTGAAATAAACTAAAATTTTGATTATCAAATATTTTGTTAATAAAAGTATATAATATAACAACTTTAAAACGAAAAAGAATAATAAAAGTTAGTTGAAAACATTAAACTACTCCTTTTATATTTAAGAATTTTTTTAAAAAAATTAAATTTAATCAATCAATTATTTAACTCCTAATCATTCAACTCCAAATCATTACTTTATGTATTCATAAACTATTAACATAACTCTATATTATAAGTAATTAAATTACTTTTATCGTCTTTACCATTCATAATAGATTAAACTATTGCATCAAACTAATGATATTTATTTAATTTTGTTTATATGAATATTGTATTTACTTAATGACAATACTATTTATATATAAATTTTAAACAGATACATCATACGTACAAAACACGTACAATAAACTAGTATCAATTAAATGTTAAATTGTTGATAGGTAGAAATGTGTATTCCTAATAGTTAAATGTTTCAGAAAATACGTTATTTGTGTTTCCTTGCATTGAAAATAACTTCTAAGAATGATACATTGTTAATTAGTGTTTTTCGGATGTATCTAGTATATTGCTTTTAATAAAGTTTTTATAGTGCAGCTATGTGTTAATATGCTTGTCGAAAAGCTGTGGTTGTACTATGAAGTCATCTTGTCAAAAAAATTTACAGGTATTCAAAGTTAGGTACTTCATTAGTGAACATGCATGTCCTTTAAGAGATAGGATGTTAGAAAAGGTACAAACTACTATTGGATTTATTAGTGGTCCAACAGCTCCTAAATTGTCGGATCATAAAAGATTTCTTACCAACAAGCATGACATGCAAAGAAATGTGCAATAGAGATGATAAGGGGCTAGTCAGCCGATTAATATACACAGATGCCTAGACACATACATATGTTAAATATTGTCTATCCAAATTCATATATGTGGACGCACAAGTCAGATCATAATGAATTTATGTATATATTCATAGCTTTGAGGCCCTTGTTAAAGCACGTTAGGTAGTTTGTGGAGTGATGCTTGTAGAGTTAAATTGACCCTCTACATTGATCATTCTATCATTCATAGCCAACACACTATATGGAATGGTTGTAATGACCCGAATATTATAAGACATCATTGAAACTTGAGGATTTCATTTGTGGACAAAATTTGGACCAAGTGCAATCTCATGGGAGACTAAACGACCCGTGCGAGGTCACATGCACCATGTAGCCTCCAGTGGTACTACACTTGTCCTTAAAATTTGGGAGTGTGACCTTGCTGTGGAGTTTCAAGCTAAGACACATCACACTTGGACCCACACGGGCCGTGTGATACTTCACAGACTGTGTGCAGGGCCTTGTGAATGGTCTTAAGCTTGAAATGACTATTTTTGGCCTAAGTGCAATTACATGACTCGTGTGACTTGATACGAGCCGTATGGCCCTCTATGAAGTTGATTTCATAAATTTTTTCTAAGTATAGGATCTTCAAGATCAAGCTAGGTTCACCTTCAAGCTTTCAATTCAAGTTCATTTATATTGTTTAAGGTCATCATGGGTCACCTACATCAAGTCAAGTTTAAAGAAATTTCATTGACTAAGTTTATCATAAGTACCAATTGAAGGGTCAACTTTAAATGGGCATATCTCTTAGCCCAAAATGAATTAGGTAGCGCACGACCTATCAAATTAAAGCTCTTTGAATTTTGAACGGAGTTGGTCTCACCTCATTTCGAGAATGGAGCAAGAAGTTATGACCTTTTTCGTAAAACCTGTCTAGGATAGACAAGAGGAGTCATGACCCGTGAAGCTAGGCGTGAGATGTTGTGGCTAGAATTTTAAAAGGGGTATTTTATTGAGGTATTTTTGATATTTTGACCCATCCTCAAGGCTTTTTAAGACCTTTAAACCACCCTTTATATTCCTAAACCTCTCCTACACTAATTCTAAAACCCTCATTCAAGACTAATTCACTCAAGCCACTCTAGAATCTATTCCAAAGAACTCTTGAAGATTCGTAACTTGGGAGCAAGAGGACTCAATTCTTCAAATTCTTTTGGGTTTCTTCATCTTGGTGGAGGTACGTGGGTTTGATCCTTGATTCCTTCCCATCAAGGAGACACAAATCTTTTCAAGCAATTTTCTATGAAATTAAGCTTACTTAACATGCGGATTTTCATTATTTTGATTTATTAAATTAAATTGATGTATAAGCTATACATATTTGATGATTTTAAGTTACTGTAAGCCCTATTATGATGATTTACACTGAGTTTATGAAATTATGAACATGCATGTCCCTTTTCAAGGCTTGTTTATGCATGGGTGATTATATTATGATTTTAAATGTGAATTTAATTATGTTTTCAATTGAATTTCATATTATATTATTGATTTTAGATTGAATCTCAATTACCCATGCTTTTCTCTCATCATTCATGGCATTTGCATTCATGACATTGGATTTCTATGGAAATTATGAAGTGAGTTAAGCCTAATTATGTATTATGATATAGTTTTAATAAGATATTAATTATGACAAGAATGTGATCACAGACATGTCTATGATTTTGGTTCTTTGAGCATTTTGGGTGCTTGCACCATTTTGTATATGAATGAGTTATTCCTATGCATGAGTATTATGACTATAAAATTATTTTTTTTGGCATTTGAGCCTAAGAATGAATTATGATGAATAGCGTTTGGCCTTTAACCCTAAGAATGCCTTAAAGTGATTTGGAAATAATTATTGCCTCTTTTGAAAGTATGTATATGTATATTATGGGTATTCATATGGGATGATGACTTATCACGGATGGATTGAGGGAGTGCTCTCTTTCCTAGAACTATATGCCTAACATAGGTTATGTGAAATCTTATCCAAAATGGGATGCGCTCCCGTAAAGAAGGTTGCTTCATATGAAATGGGATAGGTTCCCATTAGGTGAAGTATAATATGACAAGATATGCTATATGTGGAAATCTTAGCTGAAATGTGATATGTTCCCATAAGGAAGGTTGCTTCATGCGAAATGGGATAAGTTCCAGTAAGGTGAAGTATGGTTTACCTTTGGCAAGTAGACTACCTTTTTACCGATGAGGAAATTTCATTGGGATTCTAAGTAATAGCTCGCTTAGTCTTACTCATGTAGGTTAAGGTCTCATCTCCACTATATATGAGCATTTGCATTTCATGCATCATGAATTTCATAGCATCTTGTTATACTACATTTCTTGTTATATATATCTCTTTTCTATATTATGTACCCTTATCATCTAACATCGTATGCAGGTTCTGGTAAGTTACATGCATTGCACCCCGCATACTTAGTACATTTAAACGTGCTAATGCATACTTTTGCCTACATAATCTCACTATGTAGGGATCGAGGACTACGATCATCCACCGTATGACTTTAGCTGGGATCTCTAGTTTTGGCTTGTTGTGGTGAGTCCTATCTTCCAAGAACAAGCCATCATTCCTATATCTTATGTAGTTTTTGCTTATGCTATCTTTACTTGAGGGTGAGCTCGGGATATGTCTTAGTCCCCGTCCCATCTTGTTGGACATCTTGTAGACTCTTGTCGGATCTATGTGTTATGTGTTTTATTTGGAGCTTAAGGTTATGGATATCTTTTGGATATAACTATTATGGATTTTTTTATGAGGATTATGATATTTATGTATATTTGCTGTGGAAATGTGGAAGATCCTAAGTCTCAAATTGCCCCCATAGAGTGAGTCATACTTACCCGCCTCTTAGTCTTTATGTGCTACATGTTATATAAAACCATATTAATCCCTTTCCCTATGATATCCCCATAGCATAAGTCCTACTTTACTGTCCCTTAATACTATGTGTTTACTTTTTGAATACGCTTTCAAATTAATGATGTGAATTTTGGATACTTTGAGGCTTGTTTGGGAACTCTCGGGTTCCCATTCGCCATGTTACTCCTAGACCCTAGGTCTAGGTCGTTATAGAGATGGTATCAGAGCAATAGGTTTATAGATGGTCCTTAGAGTCCAACATGCTGCATCAAGTAGAGTCTTATTCATGGGTCTGAAGTGCACCACATCTATGGGTAGAAGGCTACAAGGCATTTTAGGAAATATTTCACTTTTTTATGATTCTTATTGTGCCATGGAACATGTGTTAAGATTTTCTATCTCCATCCCTCTCTATCAAATAAGGAGAGTTACTTTGGGCTCGTAATGCAATCTAGACAAAGGAGAATGTTGTAGGCGATCCTATAGATGAGGTCAAGAGGGAGTTAGTGAGAGATATGCATTATTTGACAAACTTGGTCATTTGGGCATTCGAAAGTTTTTTTTGGGGGGTTGGCTAATTACGATGGAATGTTTATGGAGGTTTCTTATCTATTGCATCTCTATTGACCATGTTGACTCAAAAGGAGGCAAAGTTTGCATGGTCGAATAGGTATAAGAATAGCTTCCAGGCATTAAAAAATTGATTTACATCGGATCCTGTTTTGACTTTACCAGAGGGCTTGGATGGGTTAGTGGTGTATTGTGATGTTGCTCTATTTCGGTTGGGTTGTATACTTATGCAACATGGTAAACTGATAGATTATGCATCAAGACAATAGAAGGTGCATGAGCGTAAGAACACGACTCATGATCTTGAGTTAGTCTTGATGGTGTTTGCCTTGAAAATTTTGATACACTACTTGTATGAGGTGCATGTTGATGTTTTCACCGATCACAAGAGTTTATAACATGTGTTCACTCAAATGGGTCTTAACATGAGGCAAAGGAGAAAGTTGAAACTCCTAAAGGGCTATGACATGGGTGTATGACATCATCCGTATAAGGCAAACACTATAGTCGACACCTTAGTGGGCTATCTATGGGAAGTGTAGCTCATGTTACTGAAGGGAAGGGCAAGTTGGCAAAGTATGTTTACCCTTGGACTAGATTGGGTGTTAGTTGGCCAACTCTAATGATGGTGATATCAATGTTCTGAATGGGGTCAAATCTTTGTGGATATGGATGTTAAAAGAAGGTAAGACTTAGACCTGCCGTTGGTTGATTTGAAGAATTTGGTTGCAGAAAAAAAATAGATGTTTTCTCCCAAGGGGGAAATAGTGTAATTTGGTACCAAGATCGATTGTGTATTCCAAATGTCGATGGTCTTAGAGAGGTGATTATCATTTAGGCCCATAACTTTCCTTATTCGGTTCAACTGAGATCTACTAAGAGGTACTAGGGTTTGAGAGAAGTGTATTGGTCACATGGTTTGAAGAAGGATATAGCTAAGTTCGTATCCAAATGCCCTAATTATCAACAAGCAAAGGTAGAACATCAAAGATCCGGTGGTTTGACTCAAGATATTAAAATTTCTACTTGGAGGTAGGAAGAGGTAGACATGGATTTGGTGGTTGGTTTGCCTTGGACCTGAAAGCAATTTGATTCAATTTGGAGTATTATTGATCGGATGACTAAGAGAGCTCACTTCTTATCGGTTGAGACTACTCTCAATATTGAAAACAAATCCCAAGTTAGGTGACATGGAGTTGGTTTACCGAATGGAATGCTTACTTTTATTATGTTAGATTGCGGTACCTGACTTACTTCTCACTTTTGAAAATCATCTCAAAGAGGGACTTAACACTAAGGTGAAGTTAAGTGTCACTTTTCATTCTCAATCCGTTGAACAAGCCGAGAGGACAATTCAAACTTTGGAGGACATATCAAGGTCTTGTGTGTTGGAATTCAAGATTAATTGGGGTGATCATCCACCACTTATTGAGTTTGCTTATAATAATAGCTTTCTTGCTAGCATTGGTATGGCACCACTTGGGGCTTTGTTTGGTAGAAGTGTATGTCTAGTAGGATGGTTTGAGTTAGATGAGATGACTTTTATAGGAGCGGATTTATTATTGGGGGCTATGGGAAGAATGGAATCGATTAGGGAAAAGTAAAAGATGGTTCAAAGTCACCAAAGGCTTTTAATTGGATGTTGGAAAGAGGAATCATGAGTTTCGTATTGGCGATTGGGTGTATGTGAAGGTATCACCTATGAAGGGTGTAATGCATTTTGGAAAGGAGGGCAAGTTAAGTTTCCGGTATGTAAGCCCTTATGAATTTGTTCAGCGGTTTAGGAATGTGGCCTGTAGGTTGGATTTGCACCAAGGTTTGATTTCTATTCATTTGATTTTTTTGTGTGTCGAAGTTGAGGAAGTTGGTTAGTAGTACTAATGCTACTGTACTTTTGGAAAGCGTTGAGGTTGAGGATAACTTGTCTTATGAGGAAGTTCGAATTGAGATCTTAGATGGGCAAGTAGAGAGGCTTCACAACGAGGATCAATATATTGAAAGTGATACATAAGAAGTGGAACCAAGTATGATGCAACGATACCTCTATCCTTTCCAATCTACTCAAGCCTATGATATTAGTATCTTTCCATTCTCAATGGTCCTAATTCTTTCACTCTTGAGTCTCATGATATACATAGATGTGCACGAAAATAATTTATTTTCATGAGTTTAAAAAGATTTGAATACGTTTTGATATAAGTCTTAATGACGCAATGATTTTCAAATGATGAATTATGCATTGTACCTTGTTATTGGAAGTTTCATGTTCTAATTCAAGCCTTTCAATCCTTTTGTTCTTCCATATTCAAGGACGAATGTACCCAAGGGGGAGATATTGTAATAACCAAGATATTGTGCGACGTTATTGAAACTTGAGGATTTTATTTTTGGATAAAATTTGGACCAAGTGTCATCTCAAGGGAGACTAACAACCCGTGTGAGGTCACACGGACCGTGCGGCCTTGGTGTGTAGTTTCAGCTAAGGCACGTCACACTTGGACCCTACACGGGCCATGTGACACTTCACAGACCGTGTGGAGGGTCATGTGAATGACCTTAATCTTGAAATGACTATTTTTGGCCTAAGTGTAGTCACATGGCTAGTCACACAGCTTGTGTGACTTGATACGGGCTGTATGGCTTTCCGTGAAGTTGATTTCATAAATTTTTTAAAGTATGAAATCTTCAAGCTCAAGCTATTTTCACCTTCAAACCTTCAATTCAAGCCCATTTATGTTGTTTAAGGCCATCATAGGTCTCCTATATCAAGTCAAGTTCAAAGGAATTTTATTGGCTAAGTTTTTTAGAAGTACTGGTTAAAGGGTCAATTTTAAATGGGCATATCTCTTAGCACAAAATGAACTGGATGGCTCATGACCTATCAAATTAAATCTCTTTGAATTAGCTTTCCAACGTACCTGACCTCACTTCATTTCAAGATTGAAGCAAGAAGGTATGTTCTTTTTCGTAAATTTTATCTGGGCTAGACAGGAGACTTCACGACCTGTGAAGCTAGGTATGAGATGTTGCGGTTAAAATTTAAAAGGGTATTTTACTGAGGTACTTTTGATATTTTAACCCATCTCCTAGATTTTTTAAGACCTTTAGACCTCCCCCCCCCCTTTTATATTCCTAAACATCTCCCACACTAATTCTAAAACCCTCATTCAAAGACTAATTCAGTCAATCCACTCTAGAATCTATTCCAAAGAACTCTTGAAGATTTTCAACGTGGGAGCAAGAGGACTCAATTCGTCTTGAAGTTTTTTTGGGTTTCTTCATCTTGGTGGAGGTATGTGGGTTTGATCCTTGATTCCTTCCAATCAAGGAGACCCAAATTTTTTTCAAGTAATTTTTCATGAAATTAAGCTTAATTGACATGTGGATTTTTATTATTTTAATTTATTAAATTAAATTGATGTATGTGCTATACATATTTGATGATTTTAAGTTCCTTTAAGCCCTATTATGATGATTTACATTGAGTTTAAGAAATTATGAACATGCATGTCCATTTTCAAGGCTTGTTTATACATGGGTGATTATATTATGATTTTAAATGTGAATTTAATTATGTTTTCACTTGAATTTCATATTATATTGTTGATTGTAGATTGACTCTCAATTACCCATCAAATGGATTTCTATGAAAATTATGAAGTAGGTTAAGCCCAACAATGAATTATGATATGATTTTGATAAGATATTGGTTATGACAAGAATGTGATCACATACATGTCAATGATTTTGGCTCTTTAAGCATTTTGGGTGCTTGTATCATTTTTGTATATGAATGACATATTCCTACGCATGAATATTATAAATATGAAATTATGATTTTTGGCGCTTGAGCCTAAGTATGAATTATGATTAATGGTGTTTGGCCTTTAATCCTAAGAATGCCTTAAAGTGGTTTGAAAATGATTGTTGCCTCTTTTAAAAGTATGTGTATGTATATTATGAGTATTCTTGTGAGATGACAACTTAACACCAATGGATTAAGGGAGTGCTCTCTTTCCTAGAACTATGTGCCTAACATAGGTTATATGAAATCCTATCTGAAATAGGATGTGTTCTTTAAAAGAAGGTCATTTTATACGAAATGAGATAGGTTCCTGTTAGGTAAAGTATAATATGACAAGATATGCTATAGGAAATCCTATACGAAATGGGATATGTTTCCGTAAGGAAGGTTGCTTCATGCGAAATGGGATGGGTTCCCGTAAGGTGAAGCATGGTTTACCTTTGTCACATAGACCACCTTTTTACCAATAAGGGGATTTCATCGGGATATCCAAGTAATACCTCGCTTGGTCTAACTCATATTGGTTAAGGTCTCATTCCCACTATATATGAGCATCATTTGCATTTCATGCATCATAAATTTCATAGCATCTTTTTATACTACATTCCTTATTATATATATCTCTTTCTATATTATGTGCCCTTGTCATCTAACATCATATGCAGGTTCGGGTAAGTTACATGCATTGCACCCCGCATACTTAGTACATTCAAATGTACTAACGTATACTTTTGCTTATATGATCACACCATGTAGGGATCAAGGACTACGATCATCCACCGTACGACGTTAGCTGGGATCTCAAGTTTTGGCTTGTTGTGGTGAAACCTATCTTCCAAAGATAAGCCACCATTCCTATATCTTATGTAGCTTTTGCATATGCTATCTTTACTTGAGGGTGAGCCGGGGATATGTCTTGGCCCCCGTCCCATCTTATGACTAGAGGCATTATTGGACATCTTGTAGACTCTTGTCGGATCTATATGTTATGTATTGTATCTGGATCTTACGGTTATGGATATCTTTTTAATGTGGCTATTATGGATTTGTTATGAGGATTATGATATTTATGTATATTTGATGTGGAAGATCCTAACTCCCGAATTGCCTTCATAAACTGAATCATACTTACCCGCCCCTTATGTTTTTTTCACTTTCCCTATGATATCCCCATAGCGTGAGTACTACTTTCTTGTCCCTTAATACTATGTATTTACTTTTTGAATATGCTTTCGAATCGATGATGTAAATTTTGGATACTTTGAGGCTTGTTTTGGGACTCTCGAGTTCCCATTCGCCATGTTACTCCTAGACCCAAGGTCCGGGTAATGACAATGGTGGAGATTTTCCCCTCGATGATTTTTATCCTCCGACTCATACTAGTGATCACCTCCATTATAACATCCAAGGTAACCCCTCCGGTGGGTGTTGGAATTTCATTTTCGGTTGCCGTTGTACCTAATAAGAAATCACTCTTCAAAGATAATAAATAACGTAACATTAGCATTAGTAAAACAAACTCATAATCATTCGTGCTTATACACCTTCGATTGCCTCTCAAATTGGCTTGACTAAGGTTGATGATTGCTTATACTAGGTTGTCCTTTAAGTATCAATTTCTACTCTTAGTCGAAATGGATTCTTGTTTCAAGAAAAATGGATGACTCGCTTAAAGTAAACAGACTTGAATTAAGAAGTTAACTACGAGACTAAAATGAATAAAGCACAAAAGAAAATGACATTAACAAGAAAAATAATTCAAAAACTAATAATCAATAAGTAGATCAATTATGAGTTGAAAATTTAATTATTTAATCATGAGAATGAATGAAAATCAAAAGAACAAAAAACTATGAATCTATAATCTGAGATTGGTTGCATAAAAACATGCTCAGATCTCTGAATTCAAACTTTGAAAAGTCAAAATTAAACTTTGGCTCATGAAATTAGATCCCCAAATGACTTCGACGCGTCACTGAATGCTCCGTTAGATCGCTGAATGTTACAATAATTCAGGATGAACTAGGCGAGCTCAGGTACTATTTTGTGGAATGTTGAACGTGTTTTGCAAGCTCAGTTTAGCTCACCCAATTGACATTTTTGAACATTTGAAGACCCTGAATTTGACCTCTTTGTGGGCCCTTTGTACTTTCTTGACCTCGTACTTACCCTTTTTGATAAATTTTCATTTGCACAAATACAAGTACCTTTTTTTTCTTTTTCTTTTTGGATTAAACACCTTCCTTTTGAAGATTCTTCTTCTTGAAGATTTGAATATTCTCAACAACACTTTGAAACATGTGAAGATCTAAATTAAAAACCTTAATAATTTTGGTTCAAAATTTTATGAAATTTGAGATTAAGGTTCTTTTTGACGTAGAGAACAATCCCTAACCCTAATATTTTTTACCTCTCAATTTCTTCAAATTTTTAAAACCTATTTGCATCTTCTTCAAGTTCCTTCGCCCAACAGTAGTGGAATCTTCAATTTAAATATAGACTTCAATAATATTAGAGAGCACAAATATAACATTAAAAACTTCAAATAAGACTCAAATCAATAAAAATATTTTTAAAATTTTCTCAAAATGTTATTTGAGCCATTTGTTTTTAGTAACAAATCCAAGAGTGGAATCATAAAAATGAATCTAAGCTCAACTCTGATACCAAATGATGCAAATGTAACAGTAAAAACTTCAAATAAGACTCAAATCAATAAAAATATTTTTGAAATTTTCTAGAAATGTTATTTGACCCATTTTTTTAAGTAATAAACGCAAGACTAGAATTGTAAAAACGAATTTAAGCTCAACTCTAATACCAAATGATGCAAATCTCACTGCGAAAAATAGAACAAAATGCGAAAACAAAAGACAAAATTAAAGATAGACAAATAGACATGAAAAAAAATAGAAAGCAATCAAAAGTTATATTACATCTTAAGACCTCAATCCATTGATCCAATGATAGCACCTACCTTGTTAGAACCTGTAAGTTAAAACCCGTAAGTCCTCAATTGGTTCAATTTGGTAAAGTTTGGGACCAAATGTAAATTTAATTTAAAGGGTGGTCTTTAAGATCTAAAACTTTGAGTGGGGTCATGTGTGTGGCATTTTTTGATTGGCTCAAGAGAGGCTTGTTTGCCTATATATATGTGTGTGTATACATCTTGTGAGCAAGTGTAGAGTTCAACACTTAGAAAAATTGAGAGCAACCAAGGAAACAAGCTCTCGGCTTGCTACAGTGATCAGAAAAAAAAAATTTATCTTTCGATTATTTGAATCTTCAAGCTTGGTATATTGAGTCTCCTAAGTGTCATGGTGGCGTTAGTTGGTCAAGGAAGTGCTTGGTTCGATGGATATGAAGATTTAGGTCTAGTAAGGGACTTGAAAGGTATGTTAATTTATAGCTTCAATTATGTAAATTAAAGCTTGTGGATGTGTTAGGGGTGCATTAAATGAAAGGTAAAACATGAAAAGAGGGTTGATTGTTAGCTTGAATTCTGAATTTGGAATTTGGGGTTGAATGGGTACAAGTTTGCATATGAAGATATATTGATTTATAGTCTTATGTTTATGTTTATTTGTCATAAAAATAGTCCTTGTGGGGTGAAAGAAGT
Organism: Solanum sejunctum; assembly: GCA_025642045.1. Taxonomy (NCBI): domain Eukaryota; kingdom Viridiplantae; phylum Streptophyta; class Magnoliopsida; order Solanales; family Solanaceae; genus Solanum; species Solanum sejunctum. The sequence goes on along the minus strand of JAOTQJ010002530.1, from coordinate 736 downwards.
TTTGGGAAACTATGTGAATGTATACATGAGGGTTCGCTCGAATTGGAGCCCCATGGGAAGTGTAACGTTATGTTTTAGCGTTGGGGGTTTGCGTTGGGCGTTGGAGTGATGTATCATAGTTCTTGGAGTATATAGGAAGGCTTGAATATGGTAGATGTGTATATATTTGTATGCTGCCCTATTTTATAAAAGTTGTGCCATAATAGCGATCTGTGGTGTTTTGATGTTGTGATGGCATTGGAGAGAGATTATTGATGTTGTAGGTTGTTGTTATTGTTGTTGATTGATTATTTGAACCGAGTTACATTCTCGGAGCAGCGTATTTTAAGGGGAGATACTGCCAAAATTTTTATAAAATTTGAAATAAAAAGTTAGGATTTAAGACCCGATATGGTTGTTAATCATTGGCGTTATTGTAATTTGTGTAGACGTTGGTCATCCAGAAGCATAAATTGGATTGGTGTTGCATTGGAATTAGTTGTAGAAAGAAATCAAGGTATGTAAAGATTCCTATCTCTTGGCATGAATTAGTTAAGCTTAGACAACGTCATACGTTTGAAAATCCCTTTTCCTTCACAATTTGGGTCTAAATACCTCCTATATTCGCTCCTTGGTACTTTTATAAAAATGTATTTATATTTTGACTCTTGGGTATATAAAGCCCGCAAGTTGTAAAAAGTGTGAAATGGTTGAGTATGTTGAAAGAATGTATTTTGTTGGAGGGCGCAAATGCCCG
>JAOTQJ010002519.1:7935-18854 GCA_025642045.1 Solanum sejunctum | reverse complement strand
CCTTGAGGATGAATCTTGAAAGCTAATCCTAACTTTGATGACTTTCTTGATGATTCTTGAGCGTTTATGTTTAGGAGTGAAAGAGAGGATTTTGATTCTAGCTATATATTCTTGCAATAAAAATAACTAGGTAAAGGAGATGATGATTAGTTAGGTTGTCATTCAGAGGTAAGTTAAAAACATATTTTGTCATGGGTATGGAAGTCGTATACTAGTTGAAGAGTATGTGGGCCACATTCATCCTCAACACAAAAAGGATATACCATGGTAAATTGGGACCTTTTGTTAAGCAAGAACTTGTATATGATTCATGCATTTTGAGTCCTTCAAATATTTTCATATCAATTTTGTCTAATGACAATATTCAATAATGGATGCATGACATTTTCTAGTGTCTAGATTACAAGTCAAATAAGCTTTGCGCTTACCAAGATGCAACATTCTGCTTGATAATTAGGGCATGCTTTAATATACCGTATAACTTAGATCCTTATAATATTTTACAATATTATGCTATATTGTATCAAAAACATCATCGATAAAAGATTCTTTTTGTTGGTTTGCAATATGACATAACTTGTTGAGATCTTATCACTTCATTACTTCATGTGGTTACCCCTCTCATGAGGTTTCATAAAGTGTTATGTCGTAAGATCTTCAAGATCACATTGCCTATTAATTATAACCATTTTGATCATTTGCTCCTTTTCTTTTAAAAAATTATCTTATGTGGGATCAAGTTTATATTTTATGCATGTCATAGACTGTGTCCTTGAGGGACATTCAACAAGAGTATATCAACTCTTAGTTTCTTATTATCTCTCACTTATGTTACACAAATAATATATATTTTAATCTTCCTTCGAGAATCCATCTTTTATGCATCATGGTATATTTATTAATCATACATCACATATCAAAATTATTAAATGGAAATTGTATGGTCCCTGACCATAAATCAATTGATGAAAATTTGATCATAATGTATTAGGCTGCTATATATTTTTGTCTATAATTTATCATATTTTAGACCACAAAACTTTGTTCTCATAAGCAATGATTGACTATTGAGGCATTTAATGTCAATAAACTTGGATATTTATCATATTATCAAGATGAATTATCTCAATTGTATATTTTAAAAGTTGTGCTCTTGACTCAATTATTTGCACAAATAATTTGGTGAATGTCAAACTCCAAGTTGACAATAAACTCACATGTGATCATCTTATAGATGCATCCATTTATAATATCACATGACGGTGAACAAACCCATATTCACCTTTCATACTTTCAGAATTTAGAGAATTCAATCCCAACATTAGTTGATCCAATCAACTTATCATGAGAACAAGAAATCTTGAAGAATTGTTTATTTCTTTAGTATATATCTAATAAGTAAACTCCAAGTTTATCATGACATGTGCCTTTTGCTTTAGTAAATTTTTGATTTACTATTACATGATCAAATTTCTAATTTATTACTCATGGAATAATTTTCATATTTATTTCTTCTCAATTACTCTATCTCTCTTCTTGCAATGAGTCATGATCCTATCATAATAAAATGCACATTCATATTGAGAAGTTTTCTTGAATACTATCACATCACTTCAGAGAATAGATCTGTATCTGTAGCATATATCAATAAGTTCTCATTCTTCAAGAATGAAACAAAATCATCTTAGCATATTACTTTATGATAGCTTAGTACTTTATTCCATGTTCACGTGCATTATTCAAGTCACTTATTTTTTTTAGAAATTATGCACTACAACCACATTTACTTCAAGGAATGGAGCATTTTAATCAAATATATTTTATGACTTTTCACTAAAAGCACATTATGCTGCTTAGTTATCATTATATCATTAATATGATTCATTAGGACTTGAACTCAATGTCTTACTCATATAAATATATCTTAGATCATGAATTTGATAGAGGTTAAATTCAATATCTTATTATCAAGGTGAATCAGGACTTTAACCAGATGTCTTATCCTTTTTAGTGCGTTGGAACTGAAAACTATTCACTTATCCATAGACATAGAATCATCACCAATCATGTGATTTATCTCTCTTTCAAGGTGTGAGAAGTAATATGTTACATCAAATTATGTAAAGTCAACATGATTTTAGAGAAAAAATTTACTTCAAAAATTTTCTCTTTCTTCTTTAGTGATACTTGCTCAACCAAATATTTGGGAGTACGACACTCACTTACATAATGGCCTTTTCCACCACATTGATAACACCCCTTTGGTGGTGATTTTTATTTGGTGAATGATTAAAACCAAGAAAATAATTTTGTTCTTGGCCATTATAATGACCACAACCAAGAATCGCGACCTTTTTCATACCTAATATGGTGGATATACACTACACTGATTTTAGAAAGGTGTGTAGATCTAGTAGGTTGATTCTCATGATTTTTTATCAATAAATCATTATTTTGTTTAGCCACGAGAAGATGAGAAATCAGTTCAAAATACCTTTGAAATATTTTTCTCGATATTGCTGTGTAGAAACATACTAGGCATGAAAAGTTGAGAACATCTTTTTTATCATATCAATATCACTAATCGTTTCTCCACATAGTTTCAGTTGAGAAGTGATTTTGAACATAGCGAAAATATACTCATGAATAGATTTATAGTCTTTTAGCCTCAGATCGATCCAATCATATCATGTTTTGGATGTATGACCATCTTCAAATGGTCATATCTTTATTTAAGACTTTTTCACAAAAAAGTGGATCCTTAACTATGAGATATTCATATTTTCAAAATTTTATCAAGATGATGACTCAAGAATATCATAACTTAACATAGTTTTATATTTTAAGACTTCATTTTCATTCTTAATGGTGTCTCCAATGACCCATAACATCCAACACCCATGAAGGATAGTTCTTGTCTAAACTATGAAAGGCAACAAACTCAAGTTTTATAAAATTAGTCATATTAAAAAGAGCAAAAATAAATGTTACCTTAGCCTTCAAACTTAACCTCCACTCTTTAAGATGGTAGAGTCTCGTGCTGATAACATCTTATGAAAATATAAAGAAGAAGAAAGTGGGGAGAAGACAGAAGACTTATTATTCTCTTAAAGAATATTTAGATGTATATTATAACAAAGAAAACCCTTTCATTTGTAGGAAAAACAGAGTTGGTCTCCAAGTAGGATTCCTAATTCTTAAAGGAATGTACATAATAGACATACACTAGAATGTAAATATGTTTATAACACAATATGCACTAGTTGAAATTTGTTTCTATTGATGGCCAAATTTAAAAAATTATGGATTCAATTCTCAAAATAATGCAATGTGAAAAGGGACTGCAAAAATGAATTATTAAAAAAATACACATACTGATGTGTTCTAATAAACAAGATGATTTTATTAATATGATGTCTAAACCTAGCTACTCCATATTATCAAAGGATGGTTGTTTATACATGATGGGGTAGCTTATTTATGATGGTAAATTCTATATAGAGGAAGAAATAATACAAAAAATGCCATGAATTTTTGTCACAATCAAAGCTAGACCCTAGATGTAACACGACGATTAGATCCCTGAAGGACTCCCAACTTATTAGCATATAAAACATATAAAAAAGGTAAGATAAGACATTCAAGATGCTGACATAAAATTAAGTAAGTCTAACAATCTGAAACTGTCACGATCCAACCCTAAGGCCTAGGAGTGACATGGCAAATGGGAACCCGAGAGTCCCCAAACAAGCCTCATAACATCCACATCCACCTCATCAGTTTGGAAGCACATAACTAAATAATAAACACATATTTCTAAGGGATGAAAAAGTATGACTAACACTATGGGAATGGCACAAGGATAGAGATTTGCATGAATTCACATAGCACATGGCACATAAGAACTAAGGAACTGGTAAGTATGACTCCTGGTATGGGGGATAGAAAGGGCTTAGGACTTTTCACATTTCCACATCTCATTATATCATCAACATCAAGAGATATCCATAATCATAGTCTCCATAAGCAAATAGCATAACACAACCAAACCCATACATAGAGTTTACATAATGTCCAACAATGCCTCTAAGTCACAAAATAGGGCGGGGACCAAGACATATCCCCGACTCACTCTCAATATAAAGACATAAAACATCATAATACAAAAGGTAGATAGAAGGTGATTTGTCCTTGGATGATAGGATTCACCACAAGAAACTCTCGCAATCCAAGCTAACCATCAAGAGGTGGATAAAGATAGTCTCCAGTCTCTACATAATTAGATCATGTAGACAAAGAGTATGCGTTAGTACATTTGAATGTACTAAGTATGAAGGCATACAATCCATAAGAACTCATTAAACATGCTTCTTAATGTTAGATGAGAAGGGCACATATATACAAAGAATTATATATAGGTAAGAGTAATATACCAATATGCTATGAAATTCATGATATATGAATGCCATAATACTTTAAACATATAGGGACTTGACCTCGATCGACATATATAGACCAAGCGAGCTATTACTTGAAATTTTGATATACACCTTACATCGAAGAAAGGGTTATCTACTTGCCAAAGATAGACCATACTTCTCCTTATAGGCCTCCCATTTCAAAGAAGTAAGCTTACCTTATGGGCCTCCCATTTTGGTAAGGATTTTTCATGAACATAACATAATCATCCAAAGGGGGCATAAATATGAATCTATGTTTGGCATGTAGTTATGAGACTTGAGGATTTATATAAGGACCCTTGGGGATAGTCCCGCTCACACAAGCCCACTCGGTGCTAAGTCATCATCCCACTAGAATACATATACATATACGCTCTTGAAAAAGAGGCATAAGTTTTTTAAAATCATCTTCATATATACTTAGGCTTGAAGGCCAAATCATGCTTCATAATCATGCATACTTTAGGCTAAAAAGCCAAATTATACTTCTATTCATACTTTCATGCATAGCAATATCTCATTCACACTTGTACATATTGATGTAACCAACCATAATTGCTCAAAGAGCCATATTACTTACATTATGTGATCATATTCTTGTCATAACCATACTTGCTTGAAATCATAGTCATAATCATAATTGGGTCTTAGCCCGCATCATAAACTTCATGAAAATCAATGTAAATGCATTCATATGCCATGAATGATGAAGAAATAGCATTGGCAATTAGAGTTCATACTTAAAACAACATAATAGGAAGAAATCATATAAAATCCATAAATAAATAAACAATTAAAGCTTAATTGGTATTACCCATACATAGATTCAAAGATTAAAGGGACATGCATATTTGAATTTTCATAATATCAATGTAATTCAATATTATAGGGATTAAATCACTTTAAAAACATCAGTTAAATACAGACCATATATCAATTTAACCAATCAACACTAATTTAAAAGACCCATATCCAAAGTAAGCTTGAGATTCATAAATTAAGAAATAAGAAGTGTTACGGGTCCTCATGATCGAAAGGGATCATAAATCAATTCCTCATACCTTATATAACTATAAGAATTAAGAAGAAATTAATTTGAGAAGAAAACCCTCCTTGAATTCCCAAGTTGAATTTTCAATGCCACACTTGAAATGAGTTCTTAAAAGAGAGAAATTTCTACAGTTCTAAGTGTAATGAACTAATTTGAATAAGGATGAAGGAGTATAGGTATTTTCAGGGGTTTAGGATAGGCTTAAAAGTCACAAATGATCCTTAAAAATAACCAAAATTATTAGAAAGCCATTAAGGAAGCGAGCACTAAGATGTGCTTAGAAGTCCCGCGCTAGAGCACCGTGACTCGTGCAAAGGACCATGGACTATACAAGGGTCCGTGGTAGGGGTATTTAGACATTTATCAAAATTTTAGACTAAGTACATTTCCACTAAAGGCTTCACGGTCCATACAAAGGTGCACCGATTGTACAATGATCTGTACAAATAACCCAAGTTCTAAGATGATAATTTTATTCTTAGAATTATATTTTGGGAAGAGCGCTTCATGAAACACCATACCACGCTTATGCTAGGTTGCACAATACCCCACCATGGCTCATGGTGGGTTGCGCGACCGGTAAAGGGTTTCTTGGTGTCTGACTTAGTCAATTTCTTGGCTTGAAGGTTGGTGAGCCCCTTCCACGGCCAGTGGTAAGAACCTTGGCTCATGGGAGGTGCCTTGGAGGGTCACTAAGCCTAAAATCCCTTCTTAAGCCACACAAAATGATACACAAGCACCCTATGGGTCATAAACCTCCAAAAACTTAATTAAAAACATCAATAAAATCTCATGAGATTTGGGTCCTTACATCATATCCCTCTTGGGAACATTCATCCTCGAATGAGAAATGTACTAGCTTGAAAGGCTTGACTTGAACATGAAATATTTCAACATAGGAACTGAAATGACCCCAATAAATGCCCAAAAATATGCGTCGAAAGTGTCCATAATTGTAATTTTCATATATCTCAAAATTCGTGTGTGATATCAGAAATTCAACTTCATATTCTTGATCAAGGGGAAAAATTGAGTGGGCAATGGGTATAACCTGAATTTTAGAGGACCCATAGCAAAAAACATATTTCACCAAATTTCAATTTCCAAAAGCAGTGCGTGTTGGCTCCGCGTCAGGGTAGAATATTTTGTTGCCAGGTTTTTTCCATTTCGGTCCAAGGCCTTGGGGTCTTGGGCCTAACCCTCCCTATGTGTAAAATCAACTATATTTAATCATTTTTCGACCCCATATCATTCAAGATATTCCTTAAAACCTTCTCTAACACTTAGCCATATATTTCATCCAAAATAAAGTGTTCCAAACTCATTCTGAATCTCAAGAAATTCATTCCAACTTTGAGTTCTCATTCAAATCTTCATCAAGGAAATCTCCAAATTTGAGGTATGTGGGTTTCAACCATTGGTCCTTTCACCCATGTGCCAACCTTCCTTTTTAAGTAAAATGCATGGTTTGAAGTTGATTTATCTATGAGTATTTCATATTATGAATTTGATTATGAATTATGTTGGGGTTTCATAAATGTTGACTATTCAAGAATATTTTAAGCTATGAATCTATGATCTGTTATGAGATTTAATAAGGGGTTTCAAAGAATCTTGCATGAGGGTGTTACTAACTATTGGTGGTTTGATTTACATTAAGTTTTCTCACATGATTTCACTCTTGAATTGCATGATTTCAAACTAGCATTGCACATTAACCAAGTGTTGGATAAAATGTCCGGTTATTGATTCTTGAGTTATTGATTCTCTATTGAATAGTTTATGAGTCAAGTGACTTTATAATGATGAAAGAAATATTGTATGTGATGATTTCATGAAAAGTATCTATAGTGTTACAAGTTGACCACACCTTGTTGAGGGAGTGATATGCCTCAACCACCTTGTGGGGGGAGGGGTACTATGCCCGTACTACCATGTTAAGGGGTATATACTACAATCACCTTGTCGGGGGGTTGTCATAACCCAAGCCTAGAGCCTGGACGTGACCGGCAAATGGGGAGCTCGAAGGAACCCTAAACAAGACTCTTAGCATCCCATCACACATCCTTGGTTGCGAAAGCAAGATAAATCATCATAAGAAACATAAATAAGGGAAGTTAGAACTAAGGGAGAGAGAGGCTTATATTTAATTATCTTGGATATCATAAGTAAGTCAAAACTCAAGAATAATACATATTTTGCCCAACAGCACCTCTAACATAGAACTTAGCGGGGGCCAAGACAAGCAACCAGTCTCACGCTCATAGTCAAAGCATATTGAAAAGAAAGATAGTCTTTAATACATAGCGTAGGAATGTAAACCAATCTCCCCGGAGTAGAAGATTCACCAACTAGCTTGAATGGATACCACTATCCATGTGGAAAAGGATACTACCAAATGGAGATTCGGTTCCTACATGGTAACATCATGTAGGCATATAGTATGCGTTAGCACATTTGTATGTACTAAGTATGTAGGATGCAATGCAACAAGAGATAGGCAACATAATCAAAATGCATAAATATAGACAATGGATAGCATATAACAATATAATATGCATGAATGGATGCTTCTAGTAAAAATCATGCTCATGTAGATCATAATGCATATGTAAGGAGAGACTATCATCATAGACCAAGCAAAGTAGTGCTTGGAATCCAAGGCTTAACACCCCCTTGGTAGTGGTCGAGGTACCAACCCCTCAACATGGTTAATGGACTTCTCACCCTCCATCATAGTCGTCAAGGTACTAACCCCTCAACATGGTTAATGGACTTCATCACCCTCTATCATAGTGGTCAAAGTACTAATTCCTTAACATGGTTAATGGAATTTATTACCCTCTATCGTAGTAGTCAAGGTCCTAACCCCTCAACATGGTAATGGACTTCTCACCCTCCAGCATAGTGGTCAAGGTACTAACCCATCAACATGGTTATGGTCAACATGCAATACTATAGAAGCTCATCATGAAATTATCACACATACATCATAAAGTCGTATATCATATATGCCAAGCATTAGGCCATTAACAATCCAAGAATCATAATCCGAACATTTTATCAAATACTTGGCGGGTATGTAATGGGGGTATAAGACCCTGCAATTTAGAGATAAAATCATGCAAGTAAATCCATTGTAAAACCATCAATCAAGACCTTACAACACTCTTAAGCAATATACATTAAAACCATTAATTAAATCTCACTTTAGATCTAAGATGTAGAGCTCAAAACATGCTAAAACAACCATACTTTCATAAACTCAAATTACTGTGCTGTAAATTTCTTAATATACAAAATCCACATGTAAAATCAACTTTAAATCATGCAATTTAAGTAGAAAAAGGATTTGGCACAATAGGGGGAAGGGCCTCATTCTTGAAACCCACATACCTTAGTTTGATGAAGATTGAAAAAATGGAGGCTTGAAGCTTGATGAAAATTCTTAGATTCGAAAGAGATTTGGACACTTTATTTTGGAATAAAATATTAGTATAAGGGTTGGAGAAAGTATTTTATCAATATAATGAAGAACTTAAGGGTTTTGGGCCCTTGAATGAGCATAAAAACATCAATCTAGAGCTTAGAAAAAATGGGAAAGGACCAAAATAACCCTTCCAAAAAAATCTGTCTAATGATTGTTACGGCCCTATTATGACCCGTAGGTAGCACTACGACTCATAGGACCCCTCACCTGACACTTAGGCTCAATTTTGAAGCCTCTAGAAATTACTATGAGCCTGACCATTGAGTCATACCCTGAGCTACAACTCATAACTATGGGATCGTAGTGCAACTCTACACTTGCAATCTTCAGTAAAATGGCCATAACTTTTGACACTGAACTCTAAATAAGGTGAAACCAAGTACATTGGAAAGCTAACTCAAACGGATTTTATTTGACATGTATGGTCCACCCAATTCCAAGTGTGCTAAAACTTATGATTGTTTAAAGTTACCCTTGCATGAACCATCACCTAAAACTCAACTCTTAGGGAAGTGTTGAACTCTTCTAGGTACTAGCAGTCTCCTATGAACCTAATACACCCCTAATCTAACGAAATAAGGCTTGAAACATAGGTACAAGAGTATGGAGTTATGGGGTGTCATAGGGGTGCTATGCCCGTACTACCATGTTGAGAGCTATATACCTTGGTCACCTTATCGGGGGTTGCTATGACCGTACTACTAATTGAGGGGTAGATACCTCAATCACCTTCCAAGAGGGGATGATATGCTGTCAAAATACAACATAGTTGATGCCTACAACAAGGGATTTTGTGAGTTCTTAGTACGACTTTTTATGAATTTTATGTGTTTTTGTGTTGTTTTTGTTGAAAACTTAGGTTGGCATAATTTTGAAGAAAAGTTGCAGATTTTGCTGAATCATAGGATAAACAAGCTCATCCACGAGTCGTAGCCCAAGCTACGAGTCGTAAGGTGTGTCGTATCAAGAATCAGAGACTAAAAATTTAGATCAAAAACTAAAGGCCAAGACTACATGAGGAACATATGAGTTGTAGCTCAAGCAACAACTCATACTTGTGGGTTGTTCTTGTTCAGTCTAAGATGCTAAGAGCTTGATATGAGACCTTGACTATGACTCATAGGTCACCCTATAGTCGTACCTGCAAGGTGAACCAGTTACCAACTCTCTTTTCTGTTTTATTTTTAGGGTTTATTTGTAAACACTATAAATATATTAAGTTAGATTTTTATTAGGAGATTCCAGATCCCAGACTTTTAGAAGATAGAACTTGCCTTTGAATATTCTCTCAAAAATATTTTAGGGTTTAAGATTAGTTTATTATTCTCTCTTGGAAAACCTATTTTGGGAATTGCAAATCTTGCTTTGTACTCATTGTTGAGCTTTTAGGTTTCCAACTTGTGGTGTCTACAATCTTTATTGTTTTTGGTAAAACTCTCAACTATGTTATTTATTTGCATTTTTGTTTGTTTTACCTTATCCATGAGTAGCTAAGCACCCAAAACTTGGGGTTGTGGGAATCATGGGTAGTTGATTTGAAATAACCTAAGTTTGTTGCATTTCTATGACTGAGGTTTGCATGTATTATCTATTTTTCTTCATTATGATTGTCGTTTGGTGATGGACAACACCAAACCCTGCCTACTATCACTAGCCCAACCAAGGCAGTGATGAATAGGGAAAGAGAAGTAGATGATAGGATTCGATTGATTTGTTCTTGTCTAATAAACCAAACTTGACCAAGGGGAGGTTGACTGGGATAATTGGTAACGGTTAGTTGGCACGCCATGGTGGCCGACCAAGTACCACGGTAAAATTTGGCCTTCACCTTCACAAGAAGGCTAGAAGAACCTAAGTTACCATCCTAAATATGAATGTCCAATTATAGTTATGTTACCTAGGGTAATCGAATCAACAA
>JAOTQJ010002479.1:0-18860 GCA_025642045.1 Solanum sejunctum | reverse complement strand
TAACACCGGTACACCCCAAGGTGATCGGCTAGGTCTAATAAACCCTTTTTTCAACAAATCATTCAGTTTCTCCTTTAACTCTTTCAACTTCACCGGGGCTATATTGTAAAGGGGAATAGGGATAGATTGAGTATCGAGAAGGAGATTTATGACAAAATCTATCTCCTTTTCAGGAGGAAAACTAGAGAGGTTATTTCGAAAGACATCAAGAAACGTATTTACAATAGAAACCGACTCAATGGAAAGGACTTTGGACTCCTCGTCTTTAACTATCACAAGATGATAAAAATACCCCTTAGAGATCAACCTATGGGTTTTAATTCATGAGATGAAACTATTTTAATACCACATCATGACTTTCCCACTCAAGGACGGGTTCATTTTGGAATTGAAACTTGACCCTACGGGTTCTATAATAAATAGAAATATAGTATGCATGCAGCCAATCCATCCCAGGAATAACGTCAAAAGAAATCATATCTAATTTAACAAGATCACAAGGAAAGATTTTATGCAAGATACAAACTAGAAAATTTCTATACACTCTTCTAGCAACAATAGATTAACCAATAAGAATAGACATCTCATATGACTCATGCAACAACTCCGAGTGAACATGAAACTTTTTAGCAACAAAGGGGGTAATAAAGGAAAGGGTGGTAACAGGATCAGTCAAAGCATATACATCAAGAGCAAAGATTTTCATCATTCTGGTAACAACATCGGAGACCTCACAAACCGCTTGCCTCCTATGTAGAGCATATAACAGATTTTGCCTTGGGGCACTACTTTGAGAACCACCACTACCCAATGGAATCATATTTGCACCCCAGACCTTGCCACGGTTTCTTAGACAATCTACCTTCTTGTGAAAAAGATCCCCATAACCAAAGTATGCATTAGAACCCTTTAAAACTATATGACTATTCCCACATCTAGGACACACATCAATAGGAGCCACACCATGAACTCCTTGAGTCCTATGGAAGTCATTGACAAACCCCCTATTAGTAGCATGAGAAATCCCTTGGCCTTGATAAAACTAGAACCCTTTTCGAACTTGCCCTTAAAATGGGCCCTCTTGGCCTCATGGCCCCTCCTCTTTCTCAAATTTTCTTCTTCAATTTGCTTAGCTTATGTCATCAACCGAGAAAAGTCCATGTCACCAATAAGCAAGCGAACCGACATTCTTCACTCACCAAGTCAGAGACCCCAATCACAAATTTATTCATTCTTGATCTAGGATCGACCACCAAGTGAAGATCATACTTTGAAAGTTGATTAAATATTTTTGGAATACTCCCTTACACTCATAGCACCTTGTTTCAAGTTCATAAACTCTACCAAATTTTCTTTCTGAAGCTCTAGAGGGAAAAATCGATTAAGGAAAGCAGATTTGAATTCTTCCCAAAGTACCACCTAACCATTTCCGTTGTCCCCCTTCCATTGCTCATACCATTTTTTGGCTACCCTTTTTAGTTTGTACGCCACCCACTCTGCCTTTTCTTTTGGCCCACCATCCATGATATTCAAGATTTTGTAGACCTTATCAATGAACTCTGTGGATCTTTATCCACCTTTGACCCATGGAAAGCCGGAGGATTCATCCTTATGAAATCATTTACCCTAGCTCCCGAGATTGTAGCATGAGGGGATTGGGCCTTTTGATTGACTTGGTTGGCCACAACATGGGCAAGCATAGTAAGAGCATCGCGGAGCTCACCATTGGTAGGTTGTTCCTAGGGAGTTTGGACCCATTCTCCTCTAGTGTTTGGCATGATCTAGCATAGCAAAGAATAATTGTTATGGGGGAAAAGCTTACCACAACTCTATAGTATGACTTAGAATCATGAAGAAGGGAAACATTTCCTAAACACCTCATAGCCTCCTATTTATAGTCAAGGTGTGCTTCACAATGATGAATAGGACTCTAATTGATGCAGTGTGTCAAACTATAAGGATTTATCAACCTAGTGTTCTGATACCAAGTTTCTCATGACCCAAGCCTAGGGCCTAGATTTAACACAGTGAATGGGGAACCCGAAGGGACCCCAATCAAGCCTCTTAACTTGTCATTAGACATTATTGGTCGCAGAAGCATGTAAAAGACATAAAATAAGGATAAGGGGCAAATGGGCTAAGGAATAGCTTGAAAAACAACATCATCAAGAGTCAACAAGTCAAATCTCAAACCATAGATACATAACTTGTCCAAAAAAGACCTCTAAATATATAGATAAGAGCGGGGGCTAAGACAAAGTAACTAGCTAACCCTCATAGTCAAAATAGAACATAAAGTGGAGTGTATTACTACAAAGTAAGAGAAAACATAGACCAAGATCCCTGAAATGGAGGACTCACCAACTAGCTTGAGTAGCACCGAACTAGCCACATAGACGAGGATGGTCAACTTGAGCACCGGTTCTTACATAGTTTTCTCATGTAGGGAAGAGTATGCGTTAGTACGTTTGAATGTACTAAGTATGTAGGATACAATGCGACATTAAATGGGCATCTTAATCAAAATACATAACAATAGGCAATAGGCATAATATAGCAATATGACATGTATGCTCAATGTTAAAGTAATACATTTTTAAGTAACTCATGCTCGTATAGGATATCATATTTGTAAAATAGACCAAATTAGATTTCCATGGTACAAACCCCTTAGGGTTAGTGATTATGCCTCCCCATCACTTAGGTGGTTAAGTACTAACCCTTCACTCGGCTGATGAGTACAAACCCTCAACTCGGTTGGTCATAATGTTGCCCCATCACCTAGGTGGTAAAGTACTAACCCTTGACTCGATCAATGTATGCAAAGCCCCAACTCGGTTAGTGATGATGCCTCCCCAGCACTAGGTGGATAAGTACAAAACCTTACCTCGTTTAGTGGGTACAAATCAACATCTTAGTTATTTGGGTTCTTAAACCACCCGGATTGGGCATAGTCTAATGAAACACTTTACATAGAATATATCGTGTACATAAGCTCTTTTCATCATCATAACATCAATCATATCATACCTCATGCTTTGGACCTTCAATTCCACAAGAAACCCTAGCCAGGCATTTCATCAAACACTTAGGGGTGTAATGGAGGTAAAAGACCATGCAATTTGGAGATTAAATCATTCAAGAAAATCTGTTGTAAAACCATCAGTCAACACCTTGGAACACCCCCAAGACATTCATATCAAAACCCCCTCATCAAATCTAATATTAGATCTAAGATTTAGAGCTCAAAACATGCTAAAGCAATAATACTTTCATAAACATATACCATTGTGCAGTAAATTTCTTAATATACAAGACCCACATGTAAAATCAAATTTAAATCATGCAATATTAGTAAAAAGGAGATTAGGGCACTACTAGTGGAAGAACCCAATTGCCAAAACCTACATACCTTAGCTTTGGAGAAGTTCTTGGTGATGATTAAAAATGGAGGCATGAAACTTGAAGGAAATCCTTAGTTCCGGATAAGGTTTTTGAGACTTGAACTGAGAGTGAAAGATATGGATAAGTGCTGGAGTGAGTATTGGGGAATGTTTTGGGTGATATGCGGAAGAAATATGACTAAGTACATGTAAAAACATGTTTAGGTACACTTAAACCTAATACTTAAAAGTCGTGGACCAAGACAACAAAAATGACAAAAATTAAGACTACTCCACAACAGCGGCACATCGCGGAGTTGTCACGGATCGCCTCTAGAAATTGAGAATTTAGAAAATTTAAATTTTGTTATAGTTGCTCTAAAATTGGAGTTAAACCCTTTTCCCCCTAATTTGGACCCCCTGAATAAGAATATGAAGTCGGATTCTCGAAATAACAAATGGATTTTGAGTTACATGAAAATAAAAATTTCATTCATTCGTAGGCAAATTTTTGGGCACTTTTTGGGGTCGTTACAAGATGAAATGGAAGCTTGGGTATCATGGGTTAAAGGGACAAATAGATGAAACCCACATACCTTGACTTTGGAGTGTCCTAGAAGCAGATTGAAGATGGAGACTTGAAGCTTGAATGAGAACCTTAAGATCCGATTTGAGTTTTGGGACTTGAATTTAGAGTCAACTATTTGTATAAGTGTTTGAGTGAGTAATGGCTAAATATAGGTATTTTCATGCGTGGGAACACTTAGGCCCAAGGACAAAAAGCCTTGGACCGGAATGAAAATCACTAGCAACAAAATACACAGGTACGCGTGGGAACAGTTAGGCCCAAGACCAAAAAGCCTTGGACCAAAATGAAAATCACTTGCAACAAAATACACAGGTCCCCAACATGGACCTGTCGTAGAGAAAACATTTACACTAGTCTGCGACCTGGCCGCGTTGCACTAGGGGCGCAGATCGATTCTTGATAAGGAGAATTAAGAAAAATGAAATTGCTATTCGTTTGCTCTAAAACTGGGTTAGACCCACTCCCCATCAATTTGACCCCTTAATCAAGAATATGAAACCGGATTTTTAGTATCACATATGGATTTTTAGGTACATGAAAATTACGATTCTGGGTACTTTCGAAGCACATTTTCACGCACTTTTTTGGGTCATTTTGATATCTCCCCCTTGGGAACATTCATCCCCAAATGTCAAAGAAACGTATAGGAGAAGAGTAACCATGAAAAAATCAGCCCCAACAAGAATACATCAACACACTCAAAACACTATTTTTTTTAAAATCTCAACATAGTTGTACCATGAACTTGTCAATATAAACATGTATACATGCAAATGATTTAGGGGCTGAAAAATGAGATACGAAATCACATAGAAGACTTAGAATTAGTACCTTTAGGCTTGAGTAGAATGGAAGAGATAAGGGTATCATTTTTGAATATCCTCTTCAGCCTCTCATGTAACACTTTCGACTTGTTGGTTCCTCCAAAGCACCTCAATGTAAGCAACATCCTTGTTCCTCAACCTCTTCACTTATCTATCCAGTATATCACTGGAACCTATTCATATATCAAGTTGTCTTCAACTACCCCCACCACATCAAGAGGAATAATAACATTAGGGTCACCCACACACTTCCTCAACATAGATACATAGAAGACCGGATGAACCAATTCCAATTCACTAGGCAACTCCAACTCATAAGATACCTTGTGAACCCTCTTTGTCACCCTATAATGGCCAACATACCTTGGATTCAACTTCACTTACTTACCAAAATGATCCACACCCTTCTTCGGTGACACCTTCAAATAAACTCAATCACCAACTTCAAATTCAAGCTCTCATCTTCTTAGATCAGGATAGTACTTTTGGTGACTTTGGGCTGTTTTCAACCATGCTCTAATCATCCTTACATTCTCCATAGCATCCATAACTAGATTTGAACCCAACAAAACTATCTCTCAAACTTTAAACTACCCAACCGGTGCTCTACAATGTCTACAACAGAGGGCCCTAAAAGGAGCCATACGAATGCTAGAATGATAGCTATTGTTATAAGCAAACTCAACCAATGGAAGATGATCATACCAACTACCCTTGAACTCCAGTACATAAGCTTTAATTATATCCTCAAGAGTTCGGATAGTTCTTTCGTCTTGGCCATCTGTTTGAGGGTGGAAGGTCATACTAAGCTTAACCTTGGTACCAAGACCCATTTAGAAAGACCTCCAAAAATGTGAAGTAAACTGAGCACCACGATCCGGTATGATATACAAGGGAACCCCATGCAACCTCATCAACTCATGAATATATAACTTAGCATAATCTTTAGCCCCATATGTGTTCACACCTAATTCTGACCCTCCACATTATAAATTAATTATAAAGCTTCTTCAATTTTTTAACAATTTGAAATCATTAGCTTTAAGAAAACATGGAAATCGAAAAAATAGTTTTCGTAATTTTTGGTATTATATATATTCTTCCGTATACTTTGTATGTATATAATTACCTACTTTTTCATAATTATTCAAAAATAAAAAATAAAAAGAAATTATATTCTTGTTTATTATCAATTTTTTTTAAAAAAAATTAAGTAGTTCATAACTGAGTTAATTATTTCATTTAGTTAATTTTAAAGAATCTCATTAACTGATTTAATTTAATTCATCATGTATTTAAATTCATTCCCGCATTTCCCGACCCCGCATGTCGCTTTTTTTTTCCTTTTTCTTTTTTCTTTATCCTTTAACTTTTTCTTTTTCTTTTTCACGTGGGACCCATGTGTCCCTCCTTTTCCATTTCTCTTTCTATTCTCATGACATTCTTTCCTCTTTTTTCATTTTTTAAAATCAAGAACAACAACACCAATGGAACAAAAAAAATCCCCAACATTCACATTTTGGAATTTGAATTTCCCAATCTTCAGCCTAAAATCCCCTATATATTTGACCTTTTCCCCCACTGATTGGGCAAACGTTATTACTCTAAACAAACAAAGCACACGCTAGGCCGTTTTCCCTCATAAGAAAAAGAATATCAATTTTCCATCGAAGAGCGATTCTTCACCTCCAAAAACCTTGTTGTAATATATTCTTAAAATTAATTTTCTGGGAACTGTTCGGTTTTGATGTTCTTGAAATTGAAAGGTTCCTGATTCTGAGTTTGGTATAGACGAGCTCAACATGGTGGGAGACTGTTTCTCGAGTTCATCGTCTCGGTCAGCTGCCCTAAAAACGGTAACCTTTTCATTTTGCTTGTTTCATTTCATTTAAGTTTCATATGCTGTAAAAATCTTGAAGCTATCCAGTTTAAATGTTTGCATTGGATTGGATTTTAGTGGAAATGCCCTATGGTGATGAGTTGATTCTAATGTGATACTGTTATAGCGTCTATTAATTGCTAAGTCATTTTTTGGAATCAAAACGCCGTATTTAAGTGTTCAAGGTCTTGATAAAATGCCAATTTTGTGTTTCTTGTTCAACATTTGTGGTGTCTTAGTTGATTTCAAACCTTTCTACTCTAAAGCTGTCGTTGCCTCACAATTTTATGCTTTAACAATCGTGTTTGTAATGACCTTAAGTACATAGGTTATGATGTTTTCTTTCCAGTTTTGGTTTCGTACAGAAAACATTTCAATTCATTGTTAACATTGAAAACTGTCCATTGTAGGCGCTTTGCTTCCATTTAGCTCAAAAATCTGTTTTGTTAAAGCTTGGAGATACCTTGCAACTTGAAATTTCTACAGTTTCATATCTAGTTTTTGCTTAAAATAGCTACATGATCTTAGTTTCCATTACTCACCTCTATTTGATATCAAACAGAGGGCTTGAAGCAAACTTCAGTTACCCATTCATGAACTCATGCTGAAACTTCATGTTTTTCAGCAATGGCAGCCCCCTTTGTTTTGATTTCTATTTCTGGTTTGGGAAAGAGATATCTAATCCCATACATAATTGTTTTAGCTTATTTCAATGTATGTTCTTGTCTTACGAGTCTCATATTTGGTCACAGATTATTTGGGATAAAAACTTAAGTTTAAAGTTCTTTCTGGCTACTGTATGTGCTCTTTTGACTCTCTGCCACCATAGTTCCATATTTTGTCTTTATATATACATCTATATAAATTCCGACAAATCTTTTAGTTTGACTTTTCTCATACTTTAGAAGAGTAATCTCCTAGTGGTTTAAATAGGATGAACTTGAGAATCCATTTTGCATTTTAAAAACTTATTAATGATGATTTGGTTGTCTTGAGTTTAATTAAAGGTTACCAATTGCAAGATAAATGTTTTGAATAGCATATTCATTTTAAGACTATTTGGCTCTCTATTTGATAAATTTCATTTCATTTAAAATTAGTGTCGTATTAATCCCTTACTTTCGCTTTATGTGCATGAACACTGTGGGAGAAGAATGGAGTCGCAATTTGGGGCTCCCACAAGTTAGAGTCTAATGACTCGATTCCAGCATATCCACACATGGAGTCAATATCTTAGACTATCTCGAATAGCAAACCGAACAAAGGGACCTTGCATGGAGTCATCCATGGCAACTCATATTTTTTATTACTTTTTTGCCTATTTATTTTTCTTGACAATATATACTTGCTTGCGATACTTAAATATGTTATCTTTCTTGAACCACATAGCTAGCAATAATATAGATTTTTGGGCTTGGGCACCTCTAGTGAGAAATAAATCATTCCCGTGACATTAAATTTTTGTTATATTTCTAAAAAAATAAATCAATATTTGTTCTTAAGGCCAATCAACTTAAAAAGAATATTTTTTAAAGCACGAACATTATTTCCACTTACAAAATTATTTTGTTAGTGTCGTATCATATTTTTATACAAAAATGTTGTCTTAACTAAGTGACTATCTATTACTTTTCAAAATAAAAATGCATGTCATTCCATTACAAATACAAAGGAATTTTTTTAGTTTTGTGTATGTTATTGATTCCAACATAAAAACTATTTTCTAACTTATTTTTCTTTAACTATTTAATACTTTTTAGCATTTAAATTAGTCTTAATTTTTATTAACCTATGTTTGGCTGGTTAACTATTTTTTTTTTACAGATCCTAAGAGGTGCTTAATCCCTTTTTTTTACGATACCTATGACCCTTATCTATAATCACATCGGTTAAGTAGACTTTATAATGGAGTTAATTTTAGCATCACTTTAGACAAAATAGGTATCCTAATGTACCTTAAAAATAACTAGGTGGCTACTCCTTAAGATCAATAATTCAGGATTCACCAATATATTGTACACCATTTGGCCTCGAGTTAAAATGGGGTATCACACAGCTTGGCAACTCCGCTGGGAACTTCTAGTTCCTCAACCATAACAGACTTAGGTTAATAATTGAAATTTGTAAATGTTTGTTTGTCTTACATTTATTTCATGTTTCACCTTAATTACTTAATTATTATTTGTCGTGTTTGTTTGATATAAACTGTTTTATATGAATTATCATTCCGCTTATACTTCCTCTAATTCTGGAAAATTAACACTATCACACATGCACATGAAGTGTAATTTGTACACCTGTAAAGTTCTTTTAAAAAACCAAACTTTAGGAGAGTTGGCATATGAGCAGAATATCTGAATCTTTTTTCGTGTGGCTGCGTAGCCTTCTCACTTGAGGTGTCCACTCGGGAACCTTTTGTCTAATATGCCAAATAATAGAAAAAATAAGCTAGAGCGAAACCAACGTCCTTTAAGGAACATACATCATGTAAGCCAAGAAGTCTTAATACGTAAGGCATATTAAGACAACTAGTCTACCTTACCAAACATCCAAGTGTGTTCATGACCCCAAGTAACACCTCATCATAATCTTTGGGCATATTTAAAGCATTATTGTGCCTAAATATCAACTATTTGCTCTTAGTTAAAAGACATAAGTTATTCTTGTACTTTATTTTGGAGCAATAGAATGACATATATTGACACATTTTGTCCTTCAAATTTCTAGTAGGCCTATCTCAGGCATAAAAGAGGTCTCTTGCATATTAGGACGTATTTACATATTATTTGAACTGATGAATTGCTTACAATGTGATTTATTTGAATACCTGGACATTACTTTACTTGACAATTTCATTTAAAGCTAACATTATCTATTTGTGCTTTCTTTTCCTTCTTTTTTTCATCTACCTTTTATTTCATTCCCAACCAAAAGTTGATTCGTGTTGATAATCAAGCTGGCCGACGATTCTTACTTCATAAGTGGGAACTATATTTGACCTGATTCCTATTTCAATGGATACATAGGCATCACACCGGCTCGGTCATATTTCCCGTAAGATTGTCAATCCTCTTTATAATGAAAAACTGGGGTAGAATTTTGAGAGGATCTCAAAATTCCTTAAAAGAAGACTTTCTCCAACAAGTCAAAATCAGAATGACATTAAAGTTGCAACTGGGAGACATTTTTTACAAGAAACTTAAGGCTCCTTCTGTATTCTAAACTAGGGCAGATTTTGATAAGTTTTCAACAAGGATTGATTGAATCATGGCGAGATAAGAAGGGCATTTCATTTTATTTCAAAATTGTCACAATTTAAGAATTTTTTCAACCAGAAATCCTAAGCGCTAACCAATCAAGATAGATGGAGGGCCAACAAAGCCAAGCTTCGAGTCAACACGAATCAAAAACCCCTCCCAAATAAGAATTTTTCTTTGATTACAGCAACAACAAAGATACATCATTTGGCTACATGACCTCGCCTTAATAAGGCACCTCTCACTTTATCTTTAACTTTACTCATTTTATTTTATTATAAATTTATTCTTTTAATTATTGACATCTTCATCTAAATTTTGCATGAAACGTTCTTATGAAATCTTCTGAACGTACATCAAGTTTACTAGAGGAACCACCTGACCAACCGAATTACACATCAAGACTTTAACGTCGAAGATGACATTCAGCAAATAACCAAGCGAATTCACTTATTTTATTTTGCTAGTTATCCTTATAATTCATTTTATTCACTTTAACAACTTAGTGTTGAATTTACAGGAATTAACAAAGGCCTTTAAAGACAATTGAAGACATCATTCGGCCCTACAGTCTCATCATCATAAATATCATAGAGACACACATCTAAGACAACTAGAGGCCTCATTTATCATTCAAGTTATAGAAGACAACCGGAGACATTATTACATCATCTGAATAAGTAATACAGCTACACTGCAACTTTACTCTCTACCAATTATTTTAATTCACTTTACTTACTTTAATTTTTTATCTCCGAAGACAACCGGGGATGACA
The DNA here is from genome assembly GCA_025642045.1 of Solanum sejunctum. Lineage (NCBI taxonomy): Eukaryota > Viridiplantae > Streptophyta > Magnoliopsida > Solanales > Solanaceae > Solanum > Solanum sejunctum. The sequence continues at coordinate 8,152 of JAOTQJ010002479.1, read as the reverse complement.
TGACTTTATTCATTAGTTTATCAGTTACATTAATCTACTTTACAGATTTAACCATTTTAACTCAGAAGACAACTAGAGATGTCACGACTTTATTCATTACTGTACCTACTTTATTATTTTGTCTCCAAAGACAATCGGAGATGACATGACTTTACTCATAACTTTACCTACTTTATCAACTTTACCTGTTTAATCTCCAAAGACAACCGGATATGTTATTACTTTACCATTTTATCTCCGAAGACAACTGGAGATGTTATGACTTTATTCATTACTTTACATACTTTATCATTTTATCTCCGAAGATAACCGGAGATGTCATGAGTTTATTCATTACTTTACCTACTTTATCATTTTGTCTCCAAAGACAACCGGAGATGTCATAACTTTATTAATTTACCGACTTTATAGACTTTACCACTTTGTCTTCGAAGACAACCGGAGATGTCATGACTTTATTCACTACTTTACCTACTTTATCACGTTGTCACTGAAGACAACTGGAGATGTCATGACTTCATTCACTACTTTACCTACATTACCATTTTGTCTTCGAAGACAACCGGAGATGTCATGACTTTATTCGTTACTTTACAAATTACTTTAATCTATTTTAACAACTTTACCATTTTGTTACAAATATTATCTATCATTTTGCCTCTGAAGACAACTGAAGATGTCATGACCTTATGATTTCCTGGCAATTATATGATTAACAAATACCTTTTAGATTTTGTACAAAATTTAATAGGAAATATTTCATAGAAAGGAGATATGTCGCATGGAACAATGTGGAATTTTTCTTAGCAACGAACTGCGAAATAGTCTGAAGATGAATGCCAAACTTTTTGGACGTGGGCTGAGAATGACTTTCACCACAATCTAACCACATCCCTTTTGGAAGGCATATGAGTATTTTCTTGAGTTTGTTTATTTCTGTTTCACCTCTGATGATCTCACTGGAGGCAATCTTGCCAATCCGAGTGACAATCTACCAAGAGTTTTGAGAATTATGTCTGTGTGTGTCCTTAGTTATGGGTGTAAAGCGCACCACATGCACATTTCAAAGGTTACAATCTTCTTTGATTACTTTTCACTCTTTAAGAGGTTACAAGCCTATTTAATTCAACTTACTTGTCACTCTTTCCCAACCAAAGTTTATCATATCATAAAAGATTTTCGTTTTAATCGATTGAGTCAAACTACAAGCAGTCTAATTCCTACGTGTGGGATATGTAGGCGACCTCATGTTGAAAACTCGACTGTACTCCAACCTCCTCTCATTCTACTCCCGAGCTTTTGGATCTCTCCATAATTTGACTCTGAAATAGCTTTTGAATTTTTTTTCAAAATTACGCTTAAAATCAAGTGTTTGAACAACAGGTGGCCTGAATCTTTAGGTAACTTGGGATATATAGGAAACCCAAAACTATGGTCGGCCATACTTTTCTTAGAATACTTACCACCCGCAATTTCAATACGATGAATGAGTACACGGACAAAATTGGATTCGTCAACTTCCTTTGCCTTGGGTCTCTTTCATCAACCCAAGCCGAACGAGGGGCTGCTGTTGACACCCAATTTTGACCCTCCACATTATAAATTAATTATTAAGCTTCTTCAATTTTTTAACAATTTGAAATCATTATTTCTAAGAAAAATTGGAAATTAAAAAAATACTTTTAGTTATTTTTGGTATTATACATATTCTTTGATATACTTTGTATGTATATAATTGTTCGCTTTTTCATATTATTCAAAAAGAAAAAACAAAAAGAAATTATATTCTTCTTTATTATCAATTTTTTTTAAATTAAGTAGTTCATAACTGAGTTAATTATTTCATTTAGTTAATTTTAATGAAGCTCGTTAATTGATTTAATTTAATTTATCATGCATTTAAATTCATTCCCGCGTTTCCTGACTTCCCATGTCCCCTCCTTTTTATCTTTTTCCTTTAACTTCTCTTTTTCTTTTTCACATGAGACCCACATGTGCCTTCTTTTCCATTTCTCCTCCCCTCTTCACGACCATCTTTCCTCTTTATTCATTTTTTAAAAGCTTCTTCAAGAACACCACCACCAATAGAATAAAAAAAATCCCCAACGTCTCTCCCAACATTCACATTTTGGAATTTGAACTTCCCAACCTTCAGCTCTAAAATCCTCTATATATTTGACCCTTTCCCCCACTTATTGGGCAGACGTTATTACTCTAAACAAACAAAGCACACACTGAGCTGTTTTCCCTTGCAAGAAAAAGAATATCAATTTTCCAGTGAAGAGCAATTCTTGACCTCCAAAAACCTTATTGTAATACATTCTTTAAATTAATTTTCTGGGAACTGGTGAGTTTCGAAGGTCTTGATATAGAAAGGTTACTGATTCTAAATTTCGTGTAAACGAGCTCATCATGGTGGAAGACTGTTCCTTGAGTTCGTCTCGGTTAGCTGCCCTAGAAAAGATTACATTTTCGTTTCGCTTATCTTGTTTCTTTTTAGTGTCATATGCTGTGAAAATCTTGAAGCTAACCAGTTTTCATGTTTGTAATGGAGTGGATTTGACTGGAAACACCACGTGGTTATGAGTTGATTCTGATGTATTGTTGTTATCATGTTTATTAATTGTTAAGACATTTTTCAGGATCAAAACACCGAGTTTAAGTGTTGAAGGTCTTGATAAAATGTCGATTTCATGTTTCTTGTTCAACGTTTGTGGTGTCTTAGTTAATCTCAAACCTTTCTAATCTCAAGCTGTCATTGTCTCACAATTTTATGCTTTAACAGTCGTGTTTCTTATGACCTTAAGTACATAGGTTGTGATGTTTTCTTTCCAGTTTCAGTTTCGTACAAAAAACATTATAATTCATTGTTAAGGTTGAAAACTGTCTATCTAGGAGCTTAGCTTCCATTTAGTTCAAAAATCTGTTTTGTTAAGTTTGGAGATACCTTTCAACTTGAAATCTCTACTGTTTCATATCTGGTTTGTGTTAAAATAGATACATGATCTTAGTTTACATTACTCATCTCTGTTTGATATCGAACAGAGGGCTTGAAGCAAACTTCAGCTGCCCATTCGTGAACTCATGCCGAAACTTCGTGTTTCAACAATAGCAGCCCCCTTTGTTTTGATTTCTGTTTCTGATTTGGGAAAGAGATATCTAATTCCATACGTGATTGTTTTAGCTCATTACAACATATGTGTTTGTCTTAAGAGTTTCATATTTGGTTACATATTATTTGGGATAAAAACTTAAGTTTAAAGTTCTTTCTGGCTAAAATCTGTTCTCTTCTTGACTCCCTGCCACCATAGTTTCATATTTTGTCTTTATGTATACATATATCTAATTTCTTGTTTCGTAAATTAGCATACTCAAAAATATGAGTTTTCTTCCACATAATTAGCAACGAATATGAAAAATTCCAACAAATCTTTTAGTTTGATTTTTCTCATACTTTAGAAGAGTAGTCTCCTAGTGATTTCAATAGGATGAACTTGAGAACCGATTTTGCATTTTAAAAAGATGTTAATGATGGTTTGGTTGTCTTGAGTGTTATTTAAGGTTATCAATTGCAAGATAAATGTTTGGATTAGCATATTCATTTTAAGACTACTTGGCTCTCTATATAATAAATTTCGTTTCATTTAAAATAAGTGTCGTACTAATCCCTTACTTTCTGTTTATGTTAATGAACACTCTGGGAGTAGAATGGAGTCTCAGTTTGGGGCTCTCGTAAGTTAGAGTCACATGACTCGATACTAGCATACCCGCAAATGGTGTGAATATCCTAGACTATATCAAATAGCAAGCCAAACAAAAGGACCTTGCTTGGAGTCATCCATGGCTACTCATATTCTACATTACTTATTTGCCTATTCATTTTCCTTTACAATATATACTTGCATGTTCTACTTAAATATGTTATGATTCTTGATCCACATAGCTGGCAAAAATATAGATTTTTAGGTTTGGGCACCTCTAGTTAGAAATAAATCATCACTGTGATTTTAACTTTTTGTTATATTTCTAAAAACATAAATCAATATTTGTACTTAAGGCTAATCTACTTAAAAAGAATATTTTTCAAAGCAAGAACATTATTTCCACGTACGAAAATATTTTATTAGTGTCGTATCATTTTTTTATACAAAAGTGTTGTCTTAAACAAGTGACTCTCTATTACTTTTCGAAATAAATATACAAGTCATTCCATTCGACATACAAAACAATTTTTTAGTTTTGAGTATGTTGTTGCTTCCAAGATAAAAAATATTTTCTAGCTTATTTTTGTTTGACTATTTTATACTTTTTAGCATTTAAATTAGTCTTAACTTTCATTAACCTACGTCTGGCCGCTTAACGATTTTTTTACAGATCCTAAAATATGCTTAACGCCTTCCTTTTAGGATAATTAGGACCCTTATCTAGAATCACATAGGTTTAAGTAGACCTTATAATGGAGTTATTTTAGCATCACTTAAGACAGAATAGGCATCCTAATTTACCTTAAAAATAATTAGGTAGCGACTCCTTCAAATCAATAATTCAGGATTTACCAATATGTTGTACACCATTTGACCTCAAATTAAAATGGGGTATGACACAATATGTATTGTTAATCGGTAGAAAATGAGCCTATTTTTTCATCCTATCAACCACAACCCAAATGGAATCAAAACCTTTTTTTAGTCTTAGGCAACCCGACCACAAAATCCATGTTAACCTCTATGTCTTAGGTTAGGTCACCATGTCTTTGGTGTTCGGCTTTGACTTGTTGGAAACTATGGCAACCAGAAACACATTTGGTAATGTCTTTCTTCATACAGCCCCACCAAAACATATGCCTCAAATATCTACACATCTTGGTAGAACAGGGGTGGATAGAACCTCATCAAGAATCTTTTCTCTCATCCCATCAACACAAGACACACAAAACCTATTTTGATATCTAAGGACACCATCTCCCCCTTGGAAGAAAACCTCCACCTTGCCCCCCTTCACTAAGGTCTTCAATTCTAACAAGGAGGGATCAAGATTTTGCTTTGCTTTCACCTTATCAACTGAGGAAGACTTTGAACTATCAACAACCACAAATGCCACCATTATCAATTTCTTTCTACCTAACCCCCAAGCAGGACAACTGATGGACTTCCTTAGCAACCTCTATTCCCCCACCATCAACATGAGCTAGGATACCCATGAACACCCTACTCAAAGCATCCGCCACCACATTAGCCTTACCGAGATGATAATGCGCATTTATATCATAATCCTTAAGATGTTCTAATCACCCTCTTTGCCTCAGGTTAAGATCTTCTTCAGTGAACACATATTGGAGGCTCTTATGATTGGTAAATACATCAACATACACCGTGTACAATAAATGACGCCAAATTTTAAAAGCAAAAACCATAGCGACCAATTCAAGATCATGAGTTGGATAATTCTTTTCACGCATTTTGAGTTGCCTAGAAACATAGGCTATGACGTTACCATTTTGCAATAACACACAACCCAAATCAATCCGGGAGGCATCATAATAAACCACAAATGCTTCAAACCCTTTCGGTAGAGACAAGATAGGAGCGAACACAAGCTTATCATTAAAGGTTTAGAAACCCTTTTTACACTCATCGGTCCACACAAACTAAGCCTTTTGTTGAGTTAACTTAGTCATGGGAGAAGCAATAGAAGAGAACCCATTCACAAACCTTGGATAGTAACCCGCTAGCCCAAGAAGCTCCTAATTTTTGATGGGGTCAATGGTCCAGGCCAATTTCTAATCACATCCATCTTTTTAAAATCCACCTTAATACATTCCCCCAACACCATATGACCTACAAAGTCAACCTCTTTCAACAAAAAATTCATACTTCTCATATTTACCATACAACTTCTCCTCTCTCAATCTTTGAAACACTACCCTCAAATAAACCACGTGCTTCTCCTCACTATGAGAATAGATCAAAATATCATCAATGAACATTACAACAAACAAATCAAGGTAGGGTTTAAAAACCCTATTAATAAGATCCATAAAGATAGTCGATGCATTAGTCAACCCAAAAGACATCACAACAAACTCATAATGCCTATACCTAGTACGAAAAGTTGTACTGGGAATGTCACAATCCCTCACCTTCACTTGATGATACCCGAACCAAAGATCAATCTTAGAGAAGTGGCTAGCCCTTTGTAATTGGTCAAACAAATCATCAATTCTTGGAGGAGGGTACCTATACTTGATAGTGACCCTATTAAGCTGCCGGTAGTCAATACACATACTAAGAGACTCATCCTTCTTCTTCACAAATGACACTGGTGCACCCCAAGGTGATTGGATAGGCCACATGAGGTCCTCGATATTGTTACCTGTATGTTAAAAATCTTTGATTTTGATGTGTATGCATTGATTGATTTAGGTTCCACTCTTTCTTTTATTACCTCTTTTGTTGCCAAAAGGTTTCATGCTAAGCTAGAATTGTTGTGTGAGTCATATGAGGTGTCTACTTCTATTGGTGCACCTATTGTTGCTAGAATGGTCTATAGAAAATTGTCCCATTTTCATCTTAAACAAAATCTTACCTTGTGACATTGTTGAGTTGGATAAGGTTGATTTTGATGTCATTCCTGGGATGGATTTGTTACATACATATTATGCCTCTATTAATTATAGAACCCATAGGGTCAAGTTGCAATTCCCAAATGAACCCAGCCTTGAGTGGGAGAGTCATGATGTGGTGGTCAAGGGTAGGTTCATCTCTTTCATTAAATCCCGTAAGTTGCTCCCTAAGGGGTATCGTTATCATCTTGTAAGGGTTAGGGATGTGGAATCCAAAGTCCTTACTATAGAGTCAAACCAAGTTGTAAATGAGTTTTATGATTTCTTTCCAAATTACCTTCTTGGTGTTCCTTCCAAAAGGAAAATAGATTTTGGGATAAACCTCCTTCTTGATACTCAACCCATTTTTATCTCCCCTTACCGTACAGCCCCGGCAGAGTTGAAGGAATAATTTATGAACTTGTTAGAGAAGGGTTTATTAGGTCTAACCAATGACCTTGGGGTGCACCAATGTTGTTTGTAAAGAAAAAGGATGGGTCTCCTAGAATGAGTATTGACTATCGATAACTTAATAGGGTCACCATCAAGAATAGGTACCCTCTTTGTTTGACCATTTGCAAGGGGCCAACCATTTCTCTAAGATTGATCTTTGGTCTAGGTATCATCAAGTGAAGGTGAGAGAGTGTGACATTCCAAATATGTCCTTTAATAATAGGTATGGGCATTATGAGTTTCTTGTGATGTCTTTTGGGTTGACCAATACACCGTTATCTTCATAGATCTTATGAATGAGGTTTTTAAACCCTACCTTGATTTGTTTGTTGTGGTGTTCATTAATGATATTTTTATCTTTTCTCATACTGAGGAGGACCATGTGTCTCATTTGAGTGTAGTGTTGCAATGATTGAGGGAAGAGAAGTTGTATGCGAAATATGAGAAGTATGAATTTTGGTTTAAAGAGGTTGCCTTTGTAGGTCATATGGTGTCAGTGTATCGTATTTAGGTGGATCCTAAAAATATGGATATGGTTAGAAATTGGCCTAGACAATTAACCCTATCGAACATTAGAAACTTCTTGGTCTTAGCGGTTTGCTATTGGAGGTTTGTGAATGAGTTCTCTTCTATTACTTCTCCCATGACTAATTTGACTCGAAAAAGGGCTAAGATTGTGTGGACTATGGAGTGTGAAATGAGTTTCTAAAGCTTGAAGGATAAGCTTGTGTCCGCTCGTATCTTGTCTCTAATAGAAGAGTTAGAATGGTTTGTGGTGTATTATGACTCCTCCTAGATTGGTTTGGGTTGTGTGTTGATTCGAAATGGTAAGGTCATAGCCTATGTTTCTTGCAAACTCAAAGTGAATGAAAAGAATTATCCTACTCATGATCTTGTATTGGCTGTCATTGTTTTTGCTTTAAAAATTTGGCATCATTACTTATATGGGGTATATGTTGATTTGTTTACCGATCCTAAGAGCCTCTAATATATGTTCACTCAAAAAGATCTTAACTTGAGGCAAAGAAGGTAGTTAGAACTTCTTAGGATTATGATATACTCTGCATTATCATCCCAGTAAGACTGAGGTGGTGGCAA
>JAOTQJ010002458.1:0-18860 GCA_025642045.1 Solanum sejunctum | reverse complement strand
TTGGAGGTCGCCATCGTTCCCGTCCGATATGCATTATTTTGATATTTTAAATAAAGAATTATTTTGATGTTTGCATATAAGTTTGACTCATATATTTTATTCAGATTATTACTCTCACTTCTATTTCGTACTTTCCGCTTTACATATTTTGTACGTATTTCGTACTGACCCCCTTTCTTCGAGGGGGGGCTGCGTTCATCCCCACAGGTACCGACATACAAGTTAGAGAGCCATCTTCTTAGGATCTCTGCCCACCGTTGAAGTGCTCTCTCTGCCTCAGGAGCAGACTTTTGGGTATATACATGTACGCTTATTTTCTGTATTTTGCATTTATGTATATTCAAGGGTATGACGGGGCCCTGTCCTATCCCATAATTCGATTCGTATGTTTAGAGATCCGTGGATACATGTGGGTGTGGGATATTGCATGTGATATGACTACGTATGTATGATACGTTTGTTGGGCGGTTCTACTGCAACGGTGACCTTGTCAGCCCACATATATATATGTATATTGATGTTTGTTGTTTACTGGGGTTACCGTTTGCAGGTGTGGTTAGTTAGTAAAATAGAGGAAACTCTGCCAAAATTTTGATAAATTCCTTAGCTATTATAGTGGAGAATCCAGTTTAGTATTTGTCTGGGTGCCCAATCGGTACTAATCACGGTCCCTAGGTTGGGTCGTGACATAAGGAACCTTCACGAAAAAATTCTAATGACAACTATGCATTCTGTCCAATAGCTATGGATACTTGAGATACAAATTTAAGGCATTTTGGGTCTGTTTATCTAAGGGTGAACCAATTGTTATAATTAACACTCATGATAATGCATTGACATTGAGTAGGGAACCTATGGTGATCTAGCGTACTTGTCAACGAATGAAGAAGATTGTCGATGTTTTAAATTACTTAAATTGATTTAAGTTTGTCTAGTCATCTATTCTTGAATATTATCTTGCATTTCAAAGTTAAAATATCAAGAAAAGATGACTAGACAAACCTTACACCAATTTAAGCAATTAAAATGTTAGAAGCCTTAGGCTTCCAAATCAATCCTAATGCATTATCATGAACATATTCACCCTTAGATAAATAGAGTAAAAAATACGTCATATTTACATACAGAGTATCCAGAACTGCTGGACAAAATAAAAAGTTATCGATTAGAATTTTCTCAAGTAGGTACCTTACATAGCTAGTCACCAAACATGCCATTTTCACCCTTTGATCTTGAGCAAGACTAGTGCAGTTGTAAATCATTATGTATTTCATTCAAGTAATATTTTTGTGATATTTCATTAGCTTTCAGCTACAGTTATGATATTCAATTCCCAAAAAATATATATATCTCAAATTGAAGGTTTATTTATTACAACCTCCTTTATCTTTGAATGAGCAAGGAATGACACCATTTTCCACGAGTTTCCACTTAAATGCCATTACTAGATTGTTTTATCCCTTACTTTAACTAGACTATTCCAACTCAAGTTCAATTGATGGTTCAAATTATGCTACGACCTTTACCATGCTAATTACCTGGCCCATTAAATTATCATCATTGATATCCCCACATCCCTAAATTACATATCTAGATACTTAAAAACTATTCCTCTTAGGAGATAGACTATGTGTCAAACCTAACTTCCATGTCTACCTCTCGCATTACATCACTGAACTTGCAGTTCAAATACTCTATTTTGGTTTTTATGCCAACCTCTTGCATTGAACCACTAAATTTGCATTCTAAATACTCTATTTTAGTTTTCCTTAACCTGAATCTTTTAGAGTCAAAAGTTTGTCTCTACATCTCTAATCTAGCATTAATCCACTACGAATCTCATCAATTAGTATTTATTCATCTGTAATTAATATGCATAAAGGAATGTCATCTTGAAATGGACTGCATCAATTCATCCATCACTATATCAAATAGGATCGGGCTAAGAGTCGTTCTCAAGTGCAACCCTATCTCTATTAAAAAGTGCCTTGATTCTCCTCCTACCATCCTATCCCACATTTTAGCTCTATCCGACATGTACTTGATCATCTTAATATAAGCTATCGGTACACTCTTTGCCTCTAGGTATCTTCAAAGAATGTCACTTGGAACTTTCTCATAAGACTTTTAAAGGTCAATGAACACCATGTGCTGGTCCCTCTTCCTTTTTTGGTATTTCTCCATAAATCTCACACGATGAATGACTTCTATAGTCATTTGCCTCGATATGAATCCAAACTAGTATTAAAAAGGGACATACCTTTTCTTACTTTCAACTCTACTACTCTCTCCCAAACTTTTATAGTGTGGCTTAGTAACCTGACACCCTTGTAATTATTAAAATTTTATATATCATCCTTGTTCTTGTACAACCAAACCATTGTACTTTATCTCCAAGCTTTTGGTATTTTACCTTTCTCAAAATGACACTAAATGAACTAGTTAGCCACTTCGTACGAACTTTGTCATACTCAGTACAAGATGTTTGTCCTACGTCATCTTTGATCCTGAACATAAATTTATAATTTATATGCACCGACAATTTTAAACTTCTGTGAATGAGTTAAAATACTCCACACACAAAATTATCTATAAGTAATGACACACATATATACTCAAAGATCTATTTAAACCAAGACTTTATTATAGCAATATAAATAGTCTTTACAAGGGATTAAACTAAAAATACTATAACACAATTACATGGTTAATAGTATATCGCAACATCCAAGTCCACCCCATTTTGAAACTTGGGACATATTTTCGTCAAACTCTATGATTAGACATTATAGATTTGACCAAATCTAATATCCGAACATAGTCATAAAATAGATCAGACACTTTACCCTCAGCCCATCCCTACTCACCCTTTAGGACTGCAGCTTTTTCTTATCTCATTCGATTTTTATAGATAAGAAAAGAAAGTCTATAGTCCTCCTTTATTCATATTTTGATGAATGTAGGAACAATATTTGTACTTTATATTTCTTGTTTTATTTTTCCAATCCGATGCAAGATAAGACAATGATAGAAAAGTTCTTGTCCTGCACTAGATTGAAAAAATAAAACAAGAAATGCAAACAACGTACAAATATTGTTCCTCCATTTACCAAATTATGAATAAAGAAGTACTATAGACTTTCTTTTCTTATCTGTAAAAACCGAATGAGATACAAAAACTACAGCCCTAAGGAATTGAGAAATGAGATAAAATTTACCATTTTTAAAGGGCGAGTAGGGATGGGCTTGAGGGTAAAGAGTCTGCTCTATTTTATGACTATGTTTAGATATTGGACTTGGTCAAAACCATAATGTCTAATCGTAGAGTGTGACGAAAATATGTTCCAAGTTTCAGAATGGGATGGACTTGGGTGTTGGGATATACTATTAACCATGTAATTATGTCATAGTATTTTTAGTTTAATCCATTATAAAGACTATTTATATTGCTATAATAAAGTCTTAGTTTAAATAGACCATTGTGTATATATATTTGTCATTATTTATATAGAAGATAATTTTGTGAAGGTATTTGAACTCATACACAAAAGATTAAAATTGTCAGTACATATAAATTATAAATTTATGTTCACGACCAAAGATGACGTAGGACAAACATCTTGTTTATCATAGCACAAGATTGAATATGATTTGATCTTGATTATGAGAGTGGTTAAACTCCAACATCTTGTGCTACTACATTTTCTACGTATTTTGAAGGACCAATCAGTGATATTTATTTATGTTCTGAATTTTTATAAACAAATTCTCTAGTTCATTACATGTACTCTTAATCTTGAAATAATTGGTATGATCTATGTGATCTAAGGGTTAAAATGATACTCTAAGGGGCAAGCTCCTAGCTAATGAAAAATTAGTTACTTTTGGCAAGCAACCTTCTAATTGTTTTTGTTGTTATATCCTGGTCTTGACACCACAAATCACATCTTTGTGGATGGAGATTTTGCTAGAAACATATGGGGTTCTTTACTGGTTTATTTGGTATTGATAAGTCCTATTAGAAATTTCATGATGACGTGGTGGTCTTTTAAAGGAAGAAATGGAGCTCATAAACTAATTCTACAGTCAACTCCTATCTTTTTGTTTGAAACCTATGGAAAAATAAGTGTGTATGTAAGTATGATAAGAAATCTTCTAATCTTTCTGGAGTTAAATATGTTGTCCTGGAGGACACCATCAATCTCTTGGTTACTGCTTATCCATATATATTAGCGGCCTTACAGATGGAAGGATTTAATCTCTATGATTAAGGGCTGCTCTCATGAGACACAGGTTACTACAGTGCACTGTCATACTCCTAAGGATGACTTGGTCAAGTTGAACATTGTGGTAGTGTTTCAGATAATCCTGACATCATGAGGTCCTTGGAAGCTAGCTTATTCAGCAAAGAAGGGCTGACATGATCAAGTCTTCTATGGCACAAGTCACTTGAATCATCTTTAACCTTGAGACACTAAGAATTTCTTCCTTAGCAATTCTAAGATCAGCTTTATACATATTCCTACATCTTTTTGCTGTGAGGATTGCTTCACTAGTTGACAAGTTGTTACAATGCACTTGTCATATAGGAATTTCACCTCATTCCCTTTGTCATAGATTTGAGAGACACTAAGAAGACTATACTTCAAGCCTTGAACATAGTACACATCTTCAATAGCTTTCTCAAAACACTTCCCAATCTCGACTATACCCATGATATATCCTTTCTTGCCATCATCAAAAGAAACATTGCCACCGTCAACTTCTTTTAAAGTGGGGGAGTTTTTAGTCCTTCTAGTCATGTGTTTGGAGTATCCACTATCCATGAACCAACACTGATTGCTTCCTCCTGACTGTTCCTGCACAAGATTACTTGTTAGTTTTGGGAACCCACTTCAGTCTAAGTTCGAAATAATGAGATGGAGGTCTAATCAAAATTTCTTGGTCTACCCAGGCAAGGGTCTGTTAGTCAATTTTGACTTGGGACCTGGTCCCTCAGTCACACCTTTTCTTTTCAATTAATCAAATTGCTACCTTTTCAAAGTTCTTTTGAGAACTTCACATTTGCCCTTCATATGACACTTTTCTACCACAATGTAAAAATAACAAGTTATCAGCTACAGAGACATTTATTGTGAGGATTATTAGAGGGGTCAATTTTGTTGACATATCCTAGACCTCTCTTTTCATGACCCTAGTTGTTGGACATGTCCTCCAACATCTTTGAAAAGGTAGTCCATTTCAAGGACTTGTTCAAGTCCTTCTTGACTTTTAGTAGGTCCTTCTCTATCACAACATTCCTTTCTAAAATGAGCATCAACTTCAACTCAGCCTTCTTCATTTTCTCTTCTATAATAAGTTCATTTTCATTGATTTTACCTTTTAGCTTAGCATCAGATTTGGATTTAGTTTCCATCAACTTCAAAAGTTCATCTTTTTCAGCTTCTAGAGCCACAACTTTTACTTCTAAGTCAGACACTTGGTTTGTTAAAATAATTTTCTCATCTTGTGAGAGATTAGCACTATTGTTTAACAAATTCTTTTCAGCAGTTAATTCACAAATGGAATCAATGAGAACACATGTAAGCTTTTTAAGTTATCTTTTAGGTTCAGCAATGTTACCTGTTCCTCTTCTTCTTCATCATCTGATTGAGCCATGAAAGCAAACAAGTTGTCAAAAATTTTGTCATCATCTTTCAAAGCTAGCATAGATGAGTCCTCAGGTTGTTCTTCATCTTTAGAGTCATTGGAGGAGTTACCCCATACCCCTGAATCTTTCATTATAATCCGATCAGCTACTGCCTTTCTTCTGAATTTCTCAGGAACCTAGTCTTTCCTTTTGTCTTTCGAGAATTTCGAACCATCTTTATAATCACCTTTTTCCATGAGAACATTCTCTAACGAAGTGTCCTGGCTTCCCATATCCATGACATAGTTCAGCATTACCCTGATATCTATCAATATTTCTTTTACTTGTAAAACCAGGATTTTTCCTAATTATCTTATTAAATCTTTTGGTGAGATAGGTCATATCTAAACCATTAATTTCATCATCACTATGAGCTATTTTCAGTGTCAAAGTCTTGTCCTTCTTTCCTTCTCTTTTGGTAGTATCATGTTGCTTGCTTAGATCACTAGTCTGAAGAATGCCAATGAGCACATCCATAGTCAGAGTCTTCATATTTTTGGACTCTGTTATGGCATCAACTTTACTCTTCCAAGACTTGGGAAGTACCCTTAGAATTTTTCTCACTTGTTTGCTTTGACTAACAGGTTCTCCCAAGCACTTCAACTCGTTGGTTATTGCTAAGAACCTAGTCTCCATATTGTATATGGACTCACCTTCTAGCATTAGGAGATCTTCATATTGAGAAGTAAGCATGTCCACCTTAGACTTAATCACTTGCTTAGTACCTTCATGAGCATTCTCAAGACCCCATATCTCTTTAGTTGATTCACCGACTGAAATTCTATTATACTTTTCAGCCCCAATCTCACATACAATCAGTTTCTTAGCCTTGTAATTTTTCTCAATCTTTTTCCTATCAACCTCTGATTATTGTTGCCTAGTTTTGGGAACTAGTCTGGTAGTCTCCCCTTCCTTGACTTTGATGGTAGGAACAATAATCTACTATCTTCTTTTCCACCATCCATAAAACTTGCCATCAAATCTTGGAGGCCTCATGGATGCTTTTCCTTCTTCTAGGTTCAGTGGAACATCCATATTTACCAGAAAATCTCTAAGTGTAAGCCATATAGAGATCCCTACTCTGATACCACTTGTTCAGTTAATACGCATCTACCGCAGTAAGGGATCATGTCCCTTGAAATGATATAAACATAAACTAACAAAAGACAAATAGCAAGGAACAAAACACAAGGATCTAGCATGGAAAACTCCTTGCTCAATGGAGAAACAACCATGACCTATCCAATAGGATTTTCCAAAAAACAAAATTCACTAAATGAATTAGCAAAGTAAACAAATACAACGCACTCGGTTTATTTGCCTCACTTCCTCATTGTTCCTACTTGCAACACCAGTTACAAGCTATGAGCAATAACAACAACCACTAGTCTTACTCTCACCTCCAACATGAATACCTCAGGACTCCACCCAGCCGATGAGGTTCAACACTCGCAAGAATGTAATAAAAACAATGGTTACGTCCCTTTATAGAGTAGGAGTGATCTTACAATTTGCAACACAACACAGTTACTAACATATAAGGAAGCTATTCTCAGGTCACTTGAACGCAACAATTGTATCTTCACACTACAAGTCAAAAGAGAGCTTTTGGAGCAACAAGAATATTCAGTTTGTGATATTTCCAAAAATTGTTTTGTTCCTTGGATAAGCTCCTTTTATATTGCAGAAGATGCATTTCATGGACCACCGGTCCTTCAGTAAAAATAAGGGTGACACCAACCACAATAGCTTTAACAGTTGTATCCCATATGCAAACACTTCACGTTGATCTAATAGGCTACCTAGTCCTCGAGTCAGTTTGTTAATCATCAAAACATTAAATTAACAACAGGTTTTATAGTGACAGGAGTCCATCTACAATAGATGGAGATTCAATGGTGGCAAGTCAAAGGTCCTAGTAAAATAAGAAACATTTATAGGATTGTCCCAGTTGTGGTCTTGCGGAAGCTTTGGAAAATAAGAAATTCTAGAAGACATGAAAAGGATGTAGGTTTAATGAATTTGATTAAACAGTGTGAAAACACTATTAATCAATTCATTAGAATTTCCTCCCCGTGGGTTTACTGTCCTACTAGTTGGGAGGAAATTGTGTTCTATTTTCAGCAGTATAGGGCCAAGTTGTATGTCAGAAACATAACCTGGAGATTTCCTAAGATAAGTCAAGTTATGTAATTGGGATGGTGCTTAGGAAATCTAGGGGAAAACTCCTATGCTTTTTGTGCAGGATCATAATGGAGATTTGATTTTGGCTGAAGCACATAAGATAGGAATATTAAAGTGTTTAAGATATTGTGCTACTACACTGCCTACTAGAATTATCACGGAGATAGATTCATCAAATATGAAACACATTTTGTGTATAGAATGGAAAATCCCTTAGGAGTTGGTTGATATTATGATGGAAGCAAGGGATATAGTAGAGGCTTTACAGATCAGTATTTAACATATATTTAAAGAGGATAATTTATTAGCTGATGCATTAGCAAACAATGAGTCTACAGAAGGTGACAATAAGAGTTACAAGCATTATTATCAACTAACAAAGCAATGTAAAATGTAGCTAAACATGGACAAAATGCAAGTGGTCTATTTACGCATCAGAACTAGGAAATTCAGAGAGTCATAGTAGCAGAAAGAGCAGTTCCATATTTACAGTCAGGCATGCTAGTAAGGCAATATACAAAGATAAGTATTCACAGTATAAATTTACATAAAATTTGAACCAGCATGGGTCAAATCTCTGTGAATATAGTTATCTAGATGATTAGAGAAAACATGAAAAAAGGGGAGTTTTTCTCTACAAAAATGAAAGCCCTATCAGTCTTACAAAAATACTTGAGCTGTATCAACAATCAAGTGAAGAAGGAAAGAGGTCAACAATATCTGATTCTTCATACGAGCAGTTCCCACTAAAAGAACCAAAAAAGATATCAGTAAAGTTGCTGAAAAGAGGAAAACATTCAAATAAAGTACCTGATACTGATGAGGAAAGGGACATCAGATCCTCGATTTATGACATGGATGACCACAGATCTACCATCTAACATCATGAATAAAGGTGAGAAACAAGATAGAAAACACGAATGGCATAGAGGAAGGATAAGGACTCACGCTTGTAAAGCTATTGACAATACAAAAGCTGGATTTCAAAAGGCAAACAAAACCCACTCAGGAGAAGCAAGATGAAGAGAAACATCTTCCAGAAGGAAAACACCATCTGCGACTTTTTGGGAAACTACATCAAACGTGAAAATGAGGGGTCTAGAAAGAATAATAGGTAGATATTTATGAGGGGATACTGGGTCAGGTTTTATTCTCTTCTTTTTAGTTGGGCTTCTTAAATCTAGTCCTATCATTGTTAACTTTAATTTATTATATTTATTAGAAATAAAATGATCTGTGAGCTCTAAAGTTAATTTACAAAAAGTAAAGTTGCTAGAAATTTTTGGAGATCATTGAACATTAAAGTTGCTAGAAATTTTTGGAGATCATTGAACATCAGTAGATCCATTTTGGATTTGGATAGATTGGGTAGAAATGCTATCGAAAAATAAAAAGAAAAAGAAAAAAGAAGAAGAATACTGTGAAAGAAATCAAGGGGTCCAACCTCTTTGATCAACACCACCATTACAGGAGACGACACAAGCACAAAAGAGACAGATGTCAGAACTGCAAATAGACGGGCAACAAGAGAAAGAATCTCACTTTTCATAGCTGATACTATCTTCATTAAGCTTGATGTGAAAGAAATTGACCACCCC
This sequence comes from Solanum sejunctum, assembly GCA_025642045.1. Taxonomy (NCBI): domain Eukaryota; kingdom Viridiplantae; phylum Streptophyta; class Magnoliopsida; order Solanales; family Solanaceae; genus Solanum; species Solanum sejunctum. The sequence continues at coordinate 9,389 of JAOTQJ010002458.1, read as the reverse complement.
ATAAACAAAGGAGAAGAAACTATTGATTCTTAATCAGGAGTAACATTGGAGGATGAGGCGACTGTTGAAGCAAAGAGGCGGAGAGTATAAGATAAGAAACCCCCGATTTTGCAGGGTTTCTTATATCTATAGACCTTCTAGCTTCTTTTAGTTTTGGTTTTGGACTCAATATTTCCTTTTTTGGACTAGACATAAGTTATGTTGCTTTTATTAATAAATGGGTCCATGACCTATGTTTAATTTAAAAAAAGAATAATGCCAGAGAAGAGGATCACCAGTGGAAAGCTCAAGCCAAGAAATAGTCAATCATACAAATCTAGGGTTGCAAAGTAATTATAGTAGTCAGCAAGAAGCAGTGATCATCAGCGAACAGTGGCTACAATGGTGCTCGAAGGTGGTAGTGATATTGAAAGTGTATAATTAGAGTCGCAATGATGAATTACAGAGCACTGGGTCATAATTTTAGAAAGAAAATATTAAAAGGGGTAGAGTATCATTAGAAGCTGAGATACTACTTCATATTAATTAGGAAAATATATATTACTCAAATTTTTAATTTTTTTTTATTTAAACACCATATGGTTTAGTAATTATTGATGGTTGAAATCCATCTTGTCATAAATTAAGCGGTAAAATGACCAAATTACAAAGATAGCATGCATATTTCTATTACACTTATTTTAACAAGTATACAAATATGATGAATTCAAAAAGTGCATGTTTTCCTATAATTTTTACTGCTAGAGTGTAACAAAATTCTGACAAATTTATAAATATAATGAATTCAAAATGTCCACATTTTCTTTAACTTTAAAGCTAGAGTGTAAGCAAAATTTAATGCATATAGGCCTAGAGTACACGAAAAGGACATAAATGCCCTTCATTAAAAATGTCAAATCTTAATCCACGACCCCAAATTACAGGTCGTAGACTTAACCACGAGTCGTAGTTTGAGTCATCCTGCTCTCCTTTTTCAATATTCAGAGACTATTTTCGTCCGACCATTTCCATGAAAGCTATCTACGGCTCGTGGATCAGCCTAGGGGTCGTAGAAGCCAGTGTGATTCCCTCCCACACTTGGTCAATTTTCTCATTCTCTAAGACCACATCCACAAAACAAGACCACGGACCGTAATCCTATTGTATATGATTTCAATTCTAGAAAGCTCAATTTTTCATCAACCCTAAGCTTCATTCCACGAACCACTTCTACTATCCGTATTTCATTCCACGGGCCGTAAATGGCCCTTGTAAACCCCCTTGACACTTAGCTAACTTTTAAACCCTAAAGACCCAATCCACGAGCCTGGTCCACAACTCGTAGATCAAACCACAGGTCGTGAACTAGGCTGGTGAATTTCCTCTAAACTTTTTTAGTTCCACTTTTTCTTTATTTCTTAGCCTCCTAACCTGCAGGTCCTTACAATATCTCCTACTTAGGAACATTCATCCCCATCCACGAATGTACTAAACTTAGGCTCTAAAGAATTAAATAGACAACTAACAATCTAGTATGCAGGTAAAAATGCAATCTAAATATCTTTTTATGAAATTTTAAAAATCCATACTTAAAACAAGCCTCAAAACAATCAACAAACGTGTAAATATACATAGGCATCATGAGAAAACTAAATGCAATAAATTGGAGGTTTCGGGTAAGAATAACTTAATACCTTATACTTGAGAAAGTGGAAAAGATAGGGATAACACTTCATCATGTACGCTTCAGCTTCCCATATTACACCTTCAACTCGTTGATTCCTCCAAAGCACTTTAAGGATGCAACTTCCTTATTTCTTAGCCTCTTTACTTGCCGATCTAAGATTTCAATTAGAACCTTTTCATAAATTTCCTCAATGCTGGTATCTTCCAATGGGACTATGGAGTTTCTGTCACAACCGGCCTAGGGCCTAGGAGTGACATGGTGAATGGGAACCTGAGAGTCCCCAAACAAGTCTCATAACATCCACATACACATCATCAATTCGGAAGCACATGATTAAACAACAAACACATAATTCTAAGGGACGAAAAAGTATGACTCATGCTATGGGATATCATAGGGATAGGGATTTGCATGGATTCATGTAGGACGTAGCACATAAAAACTAAGGGGAAGGTAAATATGTCTCACGCTATAGATATAGAAGGGACTTAGGACTTTCCACATTTTCACATCTTATTAATAACATATCATCATATCATCAACGTCAATATACAACCATAATCATAACTCCATAAGTAAATAGCATAACACATCACAATCCTGTACAAAGAGAGTACATGTATAATATCCAACGATGTCTCTAAGTCATGGCATAGGATAGGGGCTAAGACATGTCCCAGGCTCGCCCTCAAAGTAAAGACATAAGAGAATAGCATAGTAGGTAAATAGATGATGGCTTGTCCTTGAATGATAGGACTCATCACAAGCAACTCTCACATTCCAAGCTAACTATCAAGAGGTGGATGAAAATAGTCTCTGGTCCCTACATAGTTAAATCATGTAGGCAAAGAGTATGCATTAATACGTTTGAATGTACTAAATATGTGAGCATGCAATGCATATGATCTCATTAAACTTGAATCTTAATTACCCATACATATATTCATAAAGTAAAGGGACACATGCATATTTAATTCTTCATAAAACCCATGTAAATCATAATAATCAGATCCAAATCATCATAAAATCAATAAATAAGTTCATCCTATGTCTCAATTTCAACAAATTAGAACTAATTTAAAAGACCTATTTGCAAAGTAGACTTAGAATTCATGAAATTAAGAAATAGGGGTTTTGGGTCTTCATGATTGAAAGGCAATGATGAATTAATCCCACATACCTTACTGAAATTAGAAGAATTAAAATGGATTTGACTTAGGTTGAAGTCCTCTTGTATTCCTTGAATTGAATCTCCAATACTAGACTTGAAGAGAGAACCTTATGAATTGAATTCTAGAGCATGAGTATTTTTTAATGAGGATAATTGTAATAAAAGAATATAAGCTGATTTAGGGTCTAGGATAGGTGAAAAGGTCATAAATGAAAGAATATAAGCTGATTTAGGGTCTAGGATAGGTGAAAAGGTCACAAAAGACCCTTAAAATAACCCAAAAATACGTAAGGACCATTAATGATATGGAATTTTAAAATTCGTATAGACCCCTGCACGGACGAGTTTTATGAAAATGGGCATAACTTCTTGATCTGAACTCGAAATTAGGTGAAACTAGATACATTGGAAAACTAATTCAAAGAGCTTCAATTTTATAGGTCATAGGAAATCCGATTAGTTTTATCCAAGGAGATATGACCATTTAAATTTGACCCTTGAATTGGTTCATGCGAAAAAAGCTTAGCCAATGGGATTCCTTTGGACTTGGCTTGATGTAAGAGCTCTATAATGACCATAAACGACATACATAATCTTGTATTGAAGGCTTGAAAATGAATTTATCATGGTCTTAAAAGTTCCATGGAGATCCTTCTATTAGAGCTTTAGCGAAGAATTCGAAAAGCGTTTTGAGTGAACGAATAAGAGGTGAAATATTATGGAGTGATATGAGGTGACATGAAAAGCTTAGAACTGATTTGGGAGGTTAAAGGACTAGTCCTAATTAAACGTACCTTGAAAGGACCATGCCTAACCTTGTTTTATCCTTATGAAGCCCGAATACTTGCAAAATTTCTTCTGGAAATGAAATTTCTAGCCTTTATCCAATCTTACAACTTGCGGGGTATTACAGTTTGTCTCATTCATGAATTTCCTCAACATTGACACATGGAATACCAAGTGAATCATTTTCATTTCAATAGGTAACTCCAACTCATGTGCAACTTTGACAACTCTTTTCACAACCTTATAAGGCCCTACATCTCTAGGTCTTAGTTTCCCCATTTTGCCAAATCGAATTACAGCTTTTACAGGATACACCTCCAGATCAAACAGATTCCCAATTTTGAACTCAAGGACCTTTCTTCTCACATCAGAGTAAGCTTTTTGCCTACTTTTGGACATTTTCAATTTCTCCCTTATGAGTCTCACCTTTGCTTAGCATCAATGACTAAGTCTGGCCTATCAAGGCCGTCTCACTAACATAAAACCACCCAATAGGTGATCTACACTGTCTATGATATAGAGCCTCAAATGGTACCATCTCAATGCTTGAATGGAAGCAATTATTATAGGCAAATTCAATGAGAGGTAACTGATATCCCAACTCCCCTTGAACTCCAATATGCAAGATCTCAACATATCCTCTAATGTTTGAATTGTTCCCTCGGCTTGCCCATCAGTTTGAGGATGGAAGGCGGTACTCAACTTCACCTTAGTACCAAAGCCTCTTTGAAATAATTTCTAGAAGTAAGAGGTAAAATGAGCTCCACGATCTGATATGATGGATATTAAACCCCATGTAACCTCACCAACTTCTTGATGTACAATTTAGCATAGTTTTCGACACTAAATGTTATTTAGACTAGTAAGAAATGAGCTGACTTTATTATTCTATCCACTATCATCCATATCTATAAATCTCTGTTTTTCTCTATTTATCTCCATTCCCAAAAAATAATGTATATCTCCTAAATTCTTACCTTTGAATCCAGTGTTAAGAAAATTGGTAATATCCACAATCTCTAATGAATCATTTCTAGTGAGTAAAATATAGTCGCCGTAGATAGCCAAGATACAAAGCAGATTCCCATTTGTTTTAAGAAACAGTGAGTAATTTATTGAACTAGAGTATCCTTTAAAACTCAAAGCACGAGCAAGTCTTGCATACCACTGTCGTGAGGGTTGTTTAAGACCATATAGAGATTTTTTCAAAAGACAAACACTAAAACATGTCAGAGGAATAAGACCAGCTGAAAATGTCATAAACACCTCTTTCTGTAACTCACCATGCAAGAAGCATTATTCACATCCAGTTGTGAAACCTTCCAACCCTTCTTGACTGTAACTGTGAGGAGACATCTGATTGTAGTCATCTTCACTACTGGTGAAAATGTTTTATTATAATCTATACCCTCTTTTTGTATATCACCTCTAACCACCAGTCTAGCCTTCAGCCTTTCAATGGCCCCATCCGAGTTATTTTTCATTTTATAAACCCATTTACAAGGTAAGGCTTTCTTCCCTGGAGGTAACTCCAACACTTCCTAGGTGTGATTCAACTCAAGTGTTTCAAGTTCTGCTTCCACAGACTTTTGCAAACCTAGGTGAGTAGAAGCTTTAGCAAAACTACTTAGTTCACTGATGTTGGATAAGGAATGCAAGATTTGTTGATTAGGAATAGACAAGGATCCAAAATAATAAATGGTAGGATTGTTAGACTGAACAAAGCAAGTAGTAGTAACATCTGTGAGCAGGATGCTATTACATACAAAATCTGGCAAATATGATGGTTTGTGACTTAATCTTTGAGATCTTCTGATTGGCGTGGGATGGGTTGGAAGCCCAGTTGGACTAGGCGGACTAGGCGGAGGTGTTCTGATAGGAGAGTTTGGCGTTGGGAAGGCATAGATTCAAGAGATAACAGAAGCATAGGCTTTTCATAGTGAGATATAAGAATTGATTGAGATTCTGGTTATTCTGGGACAAACGTAGGTAAAGGATATAATCTGAAAGGACCGAAAAGATGAGACTTTATAGCCAAAGGAAATTGATCTTCATAAAATTTTACATCCTTGGATACAAAGATGTTTCTACTTTCCAAGTCTAAAATTTTGTATCCATTTTGATTGAGAGGGTATCCAAGGAATACACACTCTTTATATCTAGGTTGGAATTTATCTCTAGCATGTGAAAGAGTGGAAACATAACATAGACAACTAGAATTTATCTCTAGCATGTGAAAGAGTGAAAACATAACATAGACACTGAAACACCTAAAATGAATGTAAACGGGAGGTTTACCAAACAAAACCTCACAATGTGTTTTTCCTTGCAGCACCCTAGATGGTAAGCCTATTAACAATGTGAATGGTGGTCAAGATGCATTTGCCCCAGAATTTGACAGGTAAGTTAGACTGAAAAAAATCCTCTAGCTACATTTAACAAATGTTTATGCTTCCTTTCAACAACACCATTCTATTGAGGGGTTGCAATACAAGATCTTGCATGAATAATTTCCTGAGAATTGAGAAAAGATGTTTCCTGGGTTCCTTTCCCCAACTCCAAAGCATTATTAGACCTAATCCTTTTAACTTTGAGATTGAATTGCCTTTCCACCATAGCCATGAAACTAGAATTGGAAAAGCAATACTTTTGGTCTTTAAAAGGAATGTCCAAGTACCTCTGGTATAGTCATCTACTATAGTTAAAAAAATAATTATATCCATCATGAGTAGTAGTCTTATAAGGTCCCCATGTATCAACATGAATTAATCCAAAAACAGTATGAGATTTGATGCTACTTATGGGAAAGGGCAACCTACTTTGCCTAGCCTTAGGAGAAATATAATGAGAATCAGAATGGAAATGAATGAAATTAAGATTCTTCACTACTGAAAAAGGCAAATGCCCTAGTCTCATATGCCATAGAGATACATTAGAGATAACATTTGAGAAAAAAAGAAACTGAAATAGACCCAACAATTGTCCTAGAAACAGAAACATCATTGGAATTACTTCCTTTTGGAATAGAAACTACATCCTTAATGGTTCTTGACTCCAATTTAGGGGGATTGAAAAGATATAGTCCGTATTCTACTTCACCAAAAACTTGTTTCTAGCTAATTGAAAGGTCCTGTAAGGCACATGCACTCATAGTTAATGAAACATTACAATAAAGTTGATTGGATAACTTATGAACTGATAATAAGTTATGTTTAAAATATGAAACATGAAGGACATTACAAAGAACAAGATTAGGCAGAACAGACACACATCCTGTATGAGTAACAATAATCCTGAAGAATTAGGCAAAACTGATATTTATAGGTTTAGGAAAAGGAGTGGGAAATAGGAAAGATTTTGAATTAAAATACATATGTTCTGAAGCTCCAGAGACAATAATCCATGTGCTAGAGTTATAAACGGAAAAACAAGATACTGAACACTTTAAAATAGTAACCACAAATGCATTGCCTGAGATTCCTGCCTGATTGTTCTTCATGTCCTTGACGACTTGCTGCTACAAATTAGAGTACTGATCTTGGCTTAAGTATTGGCCATAAATGTTGTTCCCTAATGCCTCAAATGTAGTGTTCATGTTTCCAGATTCCTCATTTGTTACCACTGCATTCCCCTTAGCTGGAATTGAAAATTCTTTGATTTTGTGAATTCAAAATCATCGGGGAACCTAACACATTTGTAGCAGTCATCATATACATGCCCAGTTTTTCCACAGAAAGTACAACTCGCATTGGGGGTTGTATTTTGTCTTCCTTAGTTTGACCTTTTGGTTAGCCCTTGCACCAAATCTCGGAACAGAATTACCCAATTTCTGTAACGTATGGGCTTCCTTGTTAATTTGACTCCCAGATTGATAGATTCCCTTTCCCTATCCTGCTGCCATGAAAGATCCAACATCAAGTGTTGTGAAAGGATTCACATATGCTTCCTTTTGATTTTCATTTTGTAAAAGCAAAGAATAAGCACTATTAATGCTTGGCAAAGGACTCATCATCAAGATGGTTCCCCTTGCCTGGGCATAAGCATCATTTAAGCCCATGAGAAATTGAATGAGTCTTTGGTCCTCCAAAGACTTTGCCAGGTTTTCTTTACCTTCACACACACACACACAAGTGCAACATGTGGTCAAGTTCATACATTCCAACTCATCCCATAAATGTTTAAGTTTTGTGAAATATGCTGCCATGTCATTATTTCCCTGCACTAATCCTGATAATTCTTTTTCAGGAAATTAACTTGGCCCATTAGACTTCCCAAACCTATGCTCCAAGTTGTCCCATAGTACCTGTGCAGTTTTGGAATAGATTACACTATCATCTGTCTCTTGACAATGCATTTAGTAACCAAGACATCACCACGTCATTGCAGCAACTCCATTGTTCATAGTCTGCAGCAGTGTGATTGGGTGCCTTGCAAGTTCCGTTGATGAATCCAAGCTTCTTCTTGGCTGATAGAGCTATGAGGATCGACCTCCTCCAAGCTAGCAATCCTCTTCCATCGAAGACTAGAGTTGATTAGATTCATTCCAGGTGAATCTGAGGAGTTGAGATGAAAAGGATGATTATTGTCAATGGTGGTTCCATTTCTAGATCTACTGGTCTGTGTTACCGCAGTTTCTTCAGTCATATTTTCTTAGGTAAAGTGATAAAGGTAAAGATGGTGAAGAGAAGCTGAGAATAGGCTAGATCGAGCCACTGCTTCGATTCTATGAAAGAAATGAAGGATCAATTGAGATTTTTGGGAAATTTTCTCTTAGTTTTTTTTATTGCTTTCTTGATTACCATATAAAGATTAAATATTAAAGAAATAAAATCCTATGTAATTAACTTGCTCCATTAATAATTAAAAGAAAAGAATCTTATGTAGCCAACCTACTATACTTGCACAGCTCATTATGAGATTTGGATTTGGATGAAATCGGCTCAACTACTTGGGGTAAGAATCTGACATGCATGAATTGTTTGTTTCATCTACATTTAGAAATAAGCTTCATTCAAATCGGCCAGACTTATTATGCATTCGACTTGTTGAAGAAATTTACCAATTTGAGAAAATTTATATATATATACATATACACACACTAGTTCTCAAATACGTATGTTGCACGTGTACTCTATATTAATTACTATAAATTTCTTTAAAAGCAAAATAAAGTTCTACACAACCTTAAAAAAAAGTTTGTTATATATACTTAATTTAAAGGAAAGTTAATTGAACAAACGTACCTCTTGTTGCAGTAAGTGAGCACTAAAAATACACCAAATATTAAGTATTTTAAAGAAGAAAGCATACAATAATTTGACAAAGGGTCAAAGGTTAAAGCTATGATTTTATAGAAGGGAAAAGGATGAAAAAAGTTATTTAATGGATGGATAAGCATGACTATATAACTTCTTTAACTTCCAATTCATTCATTATAAGAATTAATAATATTGACTATATATTTAATTAGATTTTAATTTACAGCATTAAAATATACTATTTGAATAATGAAAAATAGTTTTACTTGAATTGTTCATAATGCAATGTATTTTTTGCCTTGTATTTAATGTAGTAAATAAAATATTTAACCGTTTTGTTCTTTTTTATAAGTGAATTTACTAATATGTAGTAATAACAAAAAAAAAATTGCAATATTATAACTTAAGAATTAAAGTGCAACTCTTGGAATTCAAATTATGTTATTAAAATATTATATATTTAATTATTTTAATAAAGTGGAGGGGCAAACTGATAATCTAACTTTGA
>JAOTQJ010002440.1:0-18866 GCA_025642045.1 Solanum sejunctum | reverse complement strand
AGGATTTCTTGACTCTTCTTCTTCAAGAATTATGGTTCTTCATCAAGAACTCTAAAGAGTCTAAGTCAAGAATTTAATAATCAAAGATAATTCTTTAAATCAATGTCCTTCCAAGTTCTCTCACTTTTAAAAAACTACCAATATTGAGGATTTTCTCTAAGATAGAGAAGAGAAGATCGCAAACTTTTTCCAAAACTCAACTAATGATTTCTCTCTTAATTTTAATTGCATTTGAGCAATTCAAAAGGCTAAATTATATATTTTTCTGAGGAGAACACCTTGAGAGTTTCAGAAATTAACTTTGTTGCTTTGTTCGAGGTAAAAATTACAAATTTACTGCTATATTTTTAATGTATTTTGAAAAATTTAACATGCAATTTCTTCCTCATGTTATCTCCATTTTTGAATTGGTTTCACCGTTGAATTCCTTATCACTTGGCGAACATTTTCATGTAAAAATTTTCAGATTCTGATGGTATTTTTCTAATGATAAAAGTTTTGGACCATTTTATCCTTTTCACCAGAATTAATTGATTTTATTATCGTTAATTTAGTATATAATTATAATGGTATATTTGAGTAGATTTTGGTGAATTGGTGTGTCATAAAAATGGAAAAGCTTCTCAATTAACGTGATTCGAGACTTTATATAAGGCAAGTAAATTTCTTAACCTTTGTTAAGTATATAGAATCTTGTGCTTCTTGTGTGAGGTATTGAGAATGATTTATGTAGGCTTTGATTGAAATGTTTTGAATTGGGTAATTATCCTATGGTGATATTTGACTTGTGAATTAATGATGGAGATTTACTATATATGAAATAGTGATTATTTGTTATTGATGTCAAAGTGATACTTACTTTTAGATGTAAACGTGGTTAAGGTTGTAATGGTATTGAGCTTGAGGATATTGTAACATGTATGATATTGAGCTACCATTCTTGATTTTGAGATATATGAATTTTTATGGGCATTTTGCATATTTTATTTCCATGAACATGATTATTGTGCTTTTACTATGTGTTTGCTAGATGATCCAAGAAAAGAAATGCAAAGCTGAAGGGAAATGGTTACGACTAGTGAAAAAGAATGAGAATTAAAGAGGATGCACTATGTTTTGAGGGACATGTCACACACCATAATGGATACTATGATTTTAGGGTCTTGTCACACATCACGACGGTTACTATGATTCGATAGAGGTGTCGCACGTTCCGATGGATACTATGATTCGAAGGTCGTGTTGCACGCAACGGTAGATACATGGTCCATGTGTGGCCTCCATGAGTTATGACTGAGGCATATTTATGATAGGGATGTGTATCCCTAGGATAGACGTGCATCATTCTATATGATATTGCACTGCGTTGAATTATATCTCATGATCATTTATAAACGTGTGAGTGTTTTATGAAACTTGTGATAGATGTACTTGATTCTTGATGTATAATAGTTGTTGTGGTTAATGAGCTATCTGTTATGTACATTGTGAACTATTATGCTGGACTGATTTTATGCAGATTGCAGTTGTGGGGGTTTGCTTGTAGTGTTGGGGGTACCGGTATTCGATATTACTTAATTTTTGGTTTAGTAGTTCACTCGTTGAGTACCGTGTGTTTGCTACCCAACCCCCCTGCTAAAATAATTTTGTAGGTTGCTAGCCCAGATTATCTTGATACTATTTACTTTTTCTTGTCCGAGGCTTCCTTTGGAGATTGCGAGAGGTAGTTGTTTGTCATCCCAACTGACTTCTTACTCTTATTTTATGAATTTGTTCTATTCTAGAGACAATATCATTTGATACTTGTATTTTCTTTTGAATCTATTGTAATATATTAGAAGTTTGTGCACGTGACAACCAGGTTTTGGATGATTTTCATTAAGTTGACTTATTATCCGTAATTAAACTCTTATTTTTATTACAATTCCAGATTTTTAATGTTATAGTTTGGTTGTAGGATGACTTGTCTTGGTGGGTTAAGACGAGTGCCATCACACCTAAATTTCAGGTCATGACAGTTTATATCAGAGCCTAGATTTATAGGTCTTACGTGCATACAAGCTGAGCGAAAGTAGAGTCTCAAGGATCAGTATGAAGACGTCCATACTTTTCTTTGAGAGGCTATGGAGACTGTTAGAAAACTTCCCTTTATTTATTCTCTCTTATTGTACGTGGTTATGTTCATTGGTATTAAGTTATGTCCGTATTCTTTCGACAAGATAGCAAGAGTGATGATTGATTAACTTATAGTTAGAGATATATGTCCATTAAGTAACTAGTGAAGGGATGAGTCAGTGGTCATAAGCGTGATGAAAAAGTCAAAAGTATCCTATGATTTCCATGATGATATGAGGTATATAAAGAGAGAGAGTTAGTTTTAGAATGTGTTAGAGCGTGCCCCAAACAAGAAGCAATTGTTTGTTAATGTGTTGTAGTATTCATACTATTGACGGTGAAGTGTATCTCTTAAAGAAGGGGAAAGAGTGCTTTTTATGTGATGGATCAAAATTAGGCTTATGATTGTATGTGAGAGTTCATGAGATTCATAGAGTTATAAGCTTAGCCAGATAAGGAGGTATGGTGAATAGGTGAGTGGTACATGAGTTATGAAGAGGGGATGTGCTGATTGAGTATTCATTATAGGATTTTAGTAAGCCTATATCCCTATATTTTTGCCTAGTAATTGCACATCAGCATTAGAGAGATATATGATTAATGCATATATTAGTGGTAAACCCTAAGCTTGAGTTTTGAGGAGTAGTGTTAAAGAGGAGTTAGCATGATGATAGTGATAGTCCTTGTTGGAGATTTGACCTAAGAGTATTACTGTAGTGCGTGTCTAATGATTAAGATATTGGCTGGCAAGAAGCATGGTGCTAGGAGTAGAGTAGAAGTACTCCCTAGATGGAGATAGCAAATTAAGGGAGAAATTCTAGGAAAGAGAAGGCTTAAGAGGTTTAGGATATGTGACCATGATTGTGTACACATAGGTGAGGCTTTAAGTTATGACTGTTATGAGAATCCAACATAATATATTTGAGTAGTTGGTGTGGAGTAGGCTAATGTAAGTAATCTTTGTTGTCATAAAAAGCTAAGCAATTGGGGTGTACGAATAATTGATGATTAGTTCTCCATAATAGGCTAGGTCTTATACAAATAAGTCTGTGAGAGCATAGTGGTTGAGCATTAGCAGGCAAAAAAAAAGATGTTAGAGTGTAATAATTGTGGAAAGTGATCATATAAACCAACAAGAGCAGCAAATATATGTATGTGACTATAGAATAACAAAAGTGTTTAAGATGTATAGTGTTGTTGATAGTGATTCCTTGACAGTATGGAGGTTTTTATAGCCTAGTAGAGGACATTTATTCACAATTTAGAGAGAGGGCCTTCAGAGCTAAGGGGGAGATGATGATGTGAGGAATCTAAGTAGATCTTGAGTTTTTAGATTGTGATAGGCTTATCAAGATGAGATATCAATTATTTTCTGCCTCATATAGTCCTTATACTTTAGTTGAGGTAACATTCCATTCTCTTCGGGTGTATGATTGTTTATACCTGTGGCTTAGTCCCATGAACATCATGTTGCTTCCTGATCATGCTGAGTTTTGAGGATGAGAAGCGATGAATTCATTTATTAATCATGATCTTACCACCATGAATCCAATAGTTTCTAGTGCCATGTTGAATGTGATATGACTTGAGTTTTATACTATGCATAGATCTGTTAACACAGATAAGACTTGATAGATAAGAGAGAATGTAATCTATGAATGTTCTTAGGTAAGATTTCTCAATTGAATTGTAATAATGATCTTTATTTCCAAGCTTTTTGAGTAATCCAGCTTTCCAACCTTGATAGGAGTGTTGATGATAGTAGAGAGGTCAAAGTTGATGAGAGAGAGTGATAGTTCTTAATTTTGATGTCATCTTATGCATGCACTAACCTTCATCTTGTTATTCCATTGTTGTCGATAGGATGTAAAGTATCAAGTTTTAGAGTGATGATCTTGCTTATTTTGCATGGAGAGATAGTAGTTTGAGGTTTTGAAAAAAAGTGGAAGTAATGAGTTCCTCCACGTTCAAATTGTAATGTTGAGAGTAGTAGATTGAGGATAAAGGTAGATGAGGAGTGAGTTAGCGTATCCTTATTATAGTATTGGTGTTAAACTTGTGTCATGTAGGGATAGAGATAAGAAGGAGAAGGGAGCTTAAACCTTATGATGAATAATAGATAGATAAGAGTATGTTGGTGTGACTTTGAGTGAGAACTCATTGATAGTGGAGGTAGAAATGCTAAGTGTGCTTAAAAATTCTAAAATATAGTTGAAGTTGTTAGAGTGATAGGCTTGAATTCGAGGTTATTGTTATGTGAATATTGATGATAGACTAGTGAAGACTGCATAATAAGTGTTTGAGGAAGAGTAGCGAGGTAGTGAAGAGGACTAGTGATCTTTTAATGAAAGTCCCTGTGGAAGTTTAGAGTTGAGTATTGAGTATTTGCTTTATATGAGTATGATCATCTAGGGAATGACGCCTTAAGGCTAAGAAGTAGGCTTGAATGGTAGAGGAGGAGATGGTTAGATGGGAATTTGAGTAAGAGCTATAAGCTTAAGTTGGGGGAGTAGAGTTCCATGAAATTTAGTACAATTGATATGAGATGCTAAGCTTGAAAATTGTATATAGAGTATTATGTATCGAATGTCCCATTCCCCATTAGAGTTGGTGGCTTCCTTCCTGAGTTCAAAATGCTGATTGTGGAGGTGTTCAAATGATTAGAATTGACTGCATTGTAATGTTCCATTCGTACTTGATGGTGAAAATGTCTTAAAGAGTATCTTTACTCTTGATTGGAACCGATTTGTCTACTTTGAGTGATGTGTGATTGTCCAAATTGGTTGATTGAGTATTGCAAGGAGTCCGGATTGTTATTTGTGCCTGACAATGAGAATGTTGAAGGTAATAACCTTATAATTAATTAAATCGATTGTCTTTTCTTGAGTAGGTTGTATATTCTTGAGTCTAAATAGGGATTGTTTATAGTGATGAGGAGTCGAAAGTTTGATTGACTAATGGGAGTGTCAAGATAAATTCTGAGTCTATTTATACCTTTATATCCACCTTTACTTTCATTCAAGGACGAATGATCCCAAGGGCGAGATAACGTAACACTTTAATTTTTTTAAGCTAATACCAAGTCATCCTTCATATGATATAGGATTGTAATTGAGGATTCTTCATTGGGCATAGATGTTAAAGTCAATTTCTTAGTTTGGGAATAGAATTGGAGCTGACATGAGGTTGTAGTTCTAATGTATGATTTTATAAAAGTTAGGTGAACCAATGACTTGTAAGTTGTATATACATGCTAGGATCAATTCCTAAGAATTTAAAGTATATTAGGTGTGATTTAGAGTCATAAGGAATCTTTTACATCAAGCCAAGTTCAAAGAATTTCTAACAATTAAGTTTTCGTATGAGTTGATAAAAGGGTCAAATTCAAATGACCATATCTCCTAAATTATAATGAGTTGTATGAGCCTTAATATATCAAATCAGATATATTTGAATTATCTTTCCAATGCATCTAATTTCACGTTTATCGAGTTTGAAGTAGAAAGTTATGACCATTTTAGTGGAGAGGTGTAGAGTTGTCCGAAAGTTCGCTCCTAGAGCGCGTCGCAGACCCTCAGTGGATGAGTTAATGATGTTTTTTCTTTATATTTTGAGGGTATTTTTATCCTTAAATCTTAGAGAGTCTATTTATGGTCCCCAAAACATATAAAACATTAGCTTTCATGATAGAAACCCTCTCCCTTCTCTCTTAAACATAAACGCTCAAGAATCATAAAGAAAATCGTCAAGTTAGGATTAGCTTCTAAGATTCCTCCTCAAGGTAAGTATTCTTCATAAATTTTACCTAAGCCAAATTTTTTTATCCATTCATGAAGCTCTAATAAGAATTTAAATCATAACTTAGGGTTTCAAGAAAACAAATTCAAGAATCCCAAGAAAGGAATTTTTGACTCTTCTTCTTCAAGAATTATGGTTCTTCATCAAGAGCTCTAAAGAGTCTAAGTCAAGAATTCAAGAATCAAAGATAATTCTTTCATTCAATATTCTTCCAAGTTCTTTCACTTTGAAAGAACTGCGAAGATTGAGGATTTTCTCCAAGAAAGAGAAGAGAAGATCGCAAACTTTTCCCAAGCTTTAACCAATGATTTCTCTCTCAATTTTTATTGGATTTGAGCTATTCAAAAGACTAAATTGTATATTTTTCCGAGGATAACACCATGGGAGTTTAAAAAATTAACTTTCTTACTCCGCTTAAGGTAAAAATTACAAATTTACTGCTGCATTTTTAATGTATTTTGAAAATTTTAACATGTGAATTTCTTCCTCATGTTCTGTCCGTTTTTGAATTGATTTTCACCTTTGAATTTCTTATCACTTGGCGAACATTTTCATGTAAAATTTTTCAGATTCTGATTGTATTTTTCTGGCGACAAAATTTTTAGACCATTTTATCCTTTTCACCCAAATTAATTGATTTTAGTGTTGTTAGATTTATTATATAATTATAATGCTATATTTGAATAGATTTTGTTGAATTGGAGTTTCATAAAAAGGAAAAAGCTTCTGAATTGACGTTATTCAAGACTTTATATAAGGCAAGTAAATTTCTTAACCTTTGTTACGTATATAAAATCTTGTGCTTTTTGTGTAAGGTGTTGAGAATGATTTATGTAGGTTTTTATTGAAATGTTTTGAATTGGGTAATTATCCTATGGAGATATTTGACTTGTGAATTAATGATGGAGATTTACTATATATGAAATAGTGATTATTTGTTATTGATGTCAAAGTGACACTTACTTTAAGATGTAAACGTGGTTAAAGTTGTAATGGTATTGAGCTTGAGGATATTGTAACATGTATGAAATTGAGATACCATTCTTGATTTTAAGAAATATGAATTTTTATGGGCATCTTTCAAATTTTATTTCCATGAACATGATTATTGTGCATTTACTATGTGTTTGCTGAATGATCTAAGAAAAGAAATGGAAAGCCGTATGGAAATAGTTTTGGATTGTAAAAAAGAATAACAATTAAAGAGGATGTACTATGATTCAGGGGATGTGTTACATGCCTCGATGGATACTATGATTTGAGGGTCGTGTCGCATGCCACGATGGTTAGTATGATTCGAGGAACGTGTCGCATGTTGCGATGGATACTATGATTCGAGGGTTGTGTTGCACATTGTGATAGATATATAGTCCATGTGTGGACCCTATGGGTTCTTACTGAGGCATGTTTATGATCAGTGAATGTGTATCACTAGGACAGACATTCATAATTCAATGTGACATTGCACTGATTGCATTACATCTCAGTATCATTTATAAATGTGTGAGTATTTTGTGCAACATGTGATAGATATTCTTGATCCCTGATGTTGTTGATATATAATAATTGTTGTGGTTATTGACCTATCTATTTTGTACATTGTGAACTGTTATGTTGGGCTGATTTTATGCAGATTGTAGTTGAAAGGGCTTGGTTGGAGTGTTGGGGGTACCGATATTCTATATTACTTAATTTTGTGTTTAGTAGTTCACTTACTGAGTACTGTGTGTGTAGTACTCACCTCCTTACTACAATAATTTTGTAGGTTGCAAGTTCAGATTATCTTTATACTCTCTACTTTTCCTTGTCTGAGGCTTCCTGTGGAGATTGCGAGAGGTAGTTGTTTGCCATCTCAGCTGACTTCTTGTTCCTAATTTATAAATTTGTTATATTCTAGGGACAATATCATTTGATACTTGTGTTTCCTTTAAAATCTATTGTAATACATTAGAAGCTTGTACACGTGATAACCAGGTTTTGGGGAATTTCCGTTAAGTTGACTTATTATCCATAATTGAACTTTTATTTTTGTTACAATTCCACATTTTTAATGTTATAGTTTGGTTGTAGGCTGACTTATCTTGGTGGTTTAAGACGAGTGCCGTCACTCCTAAATTTCGAGTCATGACATGTTGTTATTACGATGAAATGATGATTGAAATGTAATGGTTTTGATGAGCTAGTTCTATGAAATGCTTAATCCAAAAAGAAATGGGCTCCCGTAAGAAAGGTCACTCGATTTGAAGAGGGACGGGCTATCGTAAGCAAGGTCACTTAATCTGAAAAGAGACGGACTCCCATAAGGAGGGCCACTTAATTCAAAAAGGGATGGGCTCCTGTAAAGAAGGTCACTTAGTCCGAAAGGGGAAGGGCTCCCGTAAGGAAGGCGGCTCCAAAAGGTCTTATCTTATGTCACTGGAGCCTTCTTAACACATCTATATTATGATCTATGTAAGATGAATAATTTGCAAAGCATGACTTATTTTAGAGTTGATTATACATGTCATATTGTTATTATGCTATCTAATGGTTATTATTGTGCATTTTGATTATGACGTCTATCTCTTATTGCATTGCATCACATAAACTTAGTGCATTCAAACATACTAACGCATACTTTATGTCTACATGATATCACCATGTACGAATCGAAGATCCATTTGGCCATCATCATCCTCTATGTGGCTAGTGGTATCAATTCAAGCTAGTTGGTGAGTCCTCATATGCGAGGCCAATTTCTATGTTCTTAAGCTATGTATTAAAGACTATCCTTCTTTTTGGTATACTTTTACTATGAGGGTGAGCCCAGTTGCTTGTCTTGGACCCGTTTAAGTCCTATGTTAGAGGTGTTGTTGGGAAAGTTCTGTACTATACTTGAACTTTGACTTACTTATGATATTCAAGATATTTAAATATGAGTATCTCTCATAGCCCCAATTCACCTTATTTATGTTTCTTACATTTTTTTGCATTGCGTCCGTGACCAAAGATGTTTAATGATATGCTATGAGGCTTGTTTAGGGTTCCTGCAGGTTCCCCATTCATTGGTCATGTCTAGGCCCTAGGATTTGGTCATGATAGTTGGCCACCACTTGGGCAAGCATAGTGAGAGTATCCCGGAGCTCACCATTGGTAGATTGCTCCTCAGGAGTTTGGGACCGTCTTCCTCTAGTGTTTGGCATGATCTATCATAGCAAAGAACAATTATCCAGGGGGTGGAGAACTTACCACAACTCTATAGCACAACCTAGAACATTAAGAAGGGAAACATTTCCTAAAATGCCTTATAGAATCCTATTCATAGTCATGGCACTTTCCAAAACATGAATAGGACTCTAATCAACGTGCTGTGTTGGACTCCAAGGATCTATCAACCTAGTGCTCTAATACCAAGTTTCTCACAATCGAAACCCAGGGCCTAGATGTGATGTGACTCAAGGGAAACCCGAAGGGACACCAAGCAAGCCTCATAAAGCATCATTACGCATCCTTGGTCGCGGAAGCAATAAATCAAGCATCAAAAATAATATAATGGGGAAGTAGTGCTAAGGGAAAAGCTTGCACAATATCAGGATCAAAAGACAAGAGTTAAACTCATATCATAGATACTTAACATGTCCAACATAGATAAGAGTGGGGGCTAAGACAACGTAATCGGGCTCACCCTCAAAGTCAGAATAAATAACAAAGATGAATGTATCACTACATAATATAAGAAGCATAGACTAGGTCCCCGAAGTGGTGGACTCACCAACTAGCTTGAATAGCACTGAACTAGCCATGTGG
This sequence comes from Solanum sejunctum, assembly GCA_025642045.1. NCBI lineage: Eukaryota > Viridiplantae > Streptophyta > Magnoliopsida > Solanales > Solanaceae > Solanum > Solanum sejunctum. Next base: position 9,167 of record JAOTQJ010002440.1, on the reverse strand, counting down.
AGAAGTATAATCAACTTGGGCACCGGTTCCTACAAGGTGATATCATGTAGTCATAGAGTATGCGTTAGTACATTTGACTGTACTAAGAATATAGGATGCAACACAAAACTAGATAAACATCATAACAAAAATGCATAATATTAAGAAATACACATAATATATAATATGACATATATGATCAATGCTTAAGTTAAACAAGCTTAAGTAACTGAGCTCATATAGGATATCATATGTGTAGAAGAGAACAAACTAGCTATTTAAGGAATAAACCCCTTGGTTATTGTGTGGTGTAAACCCCTCACATGTTTGATGGTAATCAAGCCTTACAAACACGATGACGAAGTATAAACCCCTCGCATGGTTGATGAGTATAAACCCCGACATAGTTACCTAGGCTTTTGTCCCCCAGATCAGGTATGGTCTAGTGCAACATTTGATATAGAGTATATCATATATATAATCTCATTTCATCATCACATAGCTATTCATATCATATCTCATCCTTTGGACCTTCATCTCATCAAGAAACCACATCCACACATTTTATCAAACACTTAGATAGTGGGTAATGCTAGTATAAAGTCATAAAATATAGAGATAAAATCATGCAAGAAAAACCATTGTAAAACCATCAATAAATACATTCCAATTCCCTCAATCAATATACGTCAAAAACCCTCCGCAAATCCTACTATAGATCAATGATTTATAGCTCAAAACATCGCAAAACAGTCATAAATTCACATAGCCTTAACATAGTGTACAGTGAATTTTATAATAAGCAAGACCCATTTGTAAATCAACTTTAAATCATTGAATTTGAGTAAAAGGAGGCTTGGGTATCATTGGTGAAAGGAAATCATGAAATAAACCCACATACCTTGGCTTGGAGATAAACTTGGTGAAGATTGGAGATGGAGACTTGAAGTTTGAATAAGAACTTTAAAGGAGAACCTTAGCTTGGGATGAGGGATTGAAACTTAAATTTTAGAGTGAAAATATGGCTAAGTGTTTTGGGGAGTATTGTAAAATATTTAGGATTATATGAGGGTAAAATAAGGCTAAGTACAGGTAAAAACATAGTTGGGAACACTTAGTCCCAAGACCCCAAAGCCTTGGACTGAGATAGAAATCACTAGCACCAAAATACATAGATCCGCGATGTAGACCTATCATAGAGGCCAAATTAACACATGTCCATGAAAGCTACATGTGGCAGTGTTGTCGCTAACCATCTCTGGTAATTGAAACTTAGGAAATTTGAAATTGTGATTCGATTATTTTAAAATCAAGAATATGAAGTCAAATTTATTAAATAATATACAAAAATTAAAATTCCATTTATTTTGACGCATGTTTTTGGGCAGTTTTTGGGGTTGTTACATGTTTAAGGCTATCATGGGTCTCTCATATGAAGTTAAATCCAAAGAAATTCCATTGGATAAGCTTTTCACAAGAACCGATAGAAAGGTCAACTCTAAATGGTCATATCTCTTAGCACATGGGTGACCTACAACCTACCAAATTGAATCTTTTTTAATTAGCTTTCCAACGCAACTAGGTTCGCCAAATTCTAAATTCGAAGTAAGAAGTTATACCCTTTTTCATAGAACCTATTTTGGTTAAGGCAGTGTTCTTTCACGGACCATGAAAAGGTTCATGACCAGGGAAGCCACTCGTGGTATGTTTTGAATAAAACTCAAAGGCTTATTTTATTGAGATGTTTTTGATATTTTGGCTGAACCACAAGACCTATTAGGACATTTAAACCCCCTTTTACAATCCTAAACCTCTGCTACACTAATTCTAACCCCTCATTCAATACTAACACTTAGTTCCAAGATTCAAACTCTCAAAATTCTCTCCAAGTCTCATCTTCAAGATTCAAGTTAGGATTCAATTGGGGTTTCAACATCAAGCTAAATGCTTTTCAAATTCATCTTCCTAAGCAAGGTATGTGGGATTGATTCATGGTCCCTTTCAACCATGAAGACTCAAATACTTTTTACTCCTTGATTTATGAAATTAAGGTTAATTTAAATATGGGTCTTTTAGATTATTGTTTATTTGATTCAATTGAGATATGGGTTATTTCTAATTGATGCTTTTAGTGTGATTTAACTATTACATGGATATTATAAGGATTTAATAATGCATTGTCCCGTTTAAATGTTGATTTAGGCATAAGTAAACTCAAGTGAGATTTAAATATGAATTGCTTCATGGATTTGCTTAGATTTGTTATATTATTGATGTAAGTATGAATCATTACTACCCATGCTATCCTATAATCATTCATCGCATATACATATATGAGATTTGATTTGAATCAAGCTTATGAAGTGGGTTAAGACCCAATTATGTTGATAAATATGATTTAGACAAAAGGATGGTGATGACAAGATTGAGATCACATAATGTCTATGACATGACTACTAGAGCAATTATGTGTGTGTTTACACCACTATGTACAAGTATAAATGAGCTATTCCTCTGCATGAAAGTATGAAATAAAGTATGATTTAGCCTTTGAGCCCAAGCTTGTATGATTATGATGTGATTTGGCTTTTTAGCCCAAGCATGCATGATTTAAATTATGTTTTTGGCATTTTACCATATGAATGCATGATTATGATTTTAACAGACTTATACTCCTATTTCAAGCATGCATAGGTATATGTATTCCCATGGGATAATAATTTAGCACCGAGAGGACCATGAGATTGAGGCTCATCCCCTTAGTTGAGGCTTGACCGTTTAGAAGGGAATCTCATTGTCCCATAACTACGTACCACTGTAGGTTAAAGGATCACCCAGTACATGAGGTTGAATCCTAAAAGGATCACCCATTAGGTGAGGTTGAGATCTTAGAGGATCACCCGTTAGATAAGGCTTGATTCCCTAGATTGACCACCCATTAGTAGAGGCTTAGTCTATTATGTACATTAAGTGGATCCACTTAGGTATTATGGATATTCGCCTTGGCAAGTGACTCCCCTTTTCCATCAGTGTAGGGGTATCATCGGGACTCCCTGTAATAGCTCACATGGTCTTACATGTCGTTTGAGGTATAATCACAACTATATATAAGCATTATTATATTTCATGCATCATGGATTACATGGTATATTATTATATTACTATTTTTTGCTATATCTCTCTCTTTATATTATGTGCCTTTGTCATCTAACATTGAATGCAGGTTTGATAAATTTTATGCATTGCATGTCTGCATACTTAGTATATTAACGTACTAACGTATACTTTTTGCCTATATGATCTTACCATGTAGAGACCGAAGACTATATTTATCCACTGATTGATGGGTAGTCGGATTTGAGAAAGTTGTTGTGGTGAGTCCTATCTTGCAAGAACAACTATCTTATTATGCTTTCGCTTATGTTATTTACTTTGAGGGTAAGCCGGGGACATGTCTTGGCTCCTGTCTAATTCTATGATTAAGGCTTTGTTGGATATCATTTAAACTCTTTTACGATTATTTTCTATGTCTTGCTATTTGGAGATTATGATTATGACTACCTATTAGATATAGTTATTATTGATTGATTATGAGTATCATGATATGGATTTATGCTATGATGTGGAAGATTCTAAGTCTCATTTTGCCTCCATAGAGTGAGTCATATTACCTGCCCCTTAGTTTTTATGTGCTACCTGTTATGTAAATCCATGTTAATCCCTATACCTATGATATCCCTATAGCATGAGTACTACTTTCTCGCCCCTTAGAATTATCTGTTTCCTATCTTTAATACGCTTCCGAACCAATGATGTGAATATGGATACTTTGAGGCTTGTTTGGGTCTGGGTTGTGAAACAAGCGTTAGACTCCTAGTCTTTAATAGGTACTTGTCACGACCCTAGCCTAGGGCCTAGATATGACACGACACAAGGCAAATCTGAAGGGACCCCAAACAAGCCTCATAAAGCATCCTTACACACCCTTGGTTGCAGAATCAATAAATCAAGCATCAAAGATAAAAGAATGGGAAAATTAGGGCAAAGGAAAAAGCTTGCACAATATTATGGTCAAAGACAAGAGTTAAACTCATATCATAGATACGTAATATGTCCAACAAACACCTCTAAAATAAATAGATAAGAGTGGGAGCCAAGAAAAAGTAACCAAACTCACCCTCATAGTCAAAATAAACAACAATGATGAATGTCTCAATATATAACAGAAGAAACATAGACTAGGTCCCCGAAGTAGAGGACTTACCAACTAGATTGAATAGCACCAAACTAGCCACGTAGAGGAGGAGGATCAACTTGGGCACTGGTTCCTACATGGTGACATCATGTAGGCATAGGATATGTGTTAGTACGCTTGAATGTACTAAGTATGTAGGATGCAATGCAATAATAGATACACATCATAACCAAAATGCACAATATTAAGCAATAGGCATAACATACAATGTGACATGAATGATCAATGCTTAAGTAAAACATGCTTAAGTAACTCATGCTCATATAGGATATCATATATGTAGAATAGATGAAGCTAGATTTCTAAAGTACAAACCCTTTGGTAGGTTAGTGATGATGATGCCCTATCACTTAGGTGGTAAAGTACTAACCCTTCACTCTATTGGTGATAATGCCACACTATCACCTAGGTGGAGAAGTACAAACCCTTCCCTCGGTTGATGAGTACAAGCCCCCATCTTGATTAGTAATAATGTTGCTCCATCACCTAGGTGGAGAAGTATAAACCCTTCCATCGATTGATGAGTACAAACCCCCATCTCGGTTATCTGGGTTCTTAGACCCCTGAATTGGGAATGTTCTAATGCAACACTTTTATATAGAGTATATCATGCACATAAGCTCATTTCATCATTATATTGTCAATCATATTATATCTCATGCTTTAGAACTTCAACTCCTCAAGCACTTAGAGGGTATGTAATGCTAGTATAACACAATAAAATATAGATATGAAATCATGTAAGAAAATCCATAATAGAACCATAAATCAACACCTTGCAACACCCTCAAGAAACATACATTGAAACTCCTCAAATCTTATAATAGATCAAGGGTTTATAGCTCAAAACGTAGCAAATAATCACAATTTCATATAGCTTTAACTTAGTGTGCAGTGAATATCATAATAATCAATACCTATTTGTAAATCAACTTTAAATAATTCAATTTGAGTAGAAGGAGGCTTGGGTATCATGTGTGAAAGGAACACATGAAAAAAGCCCACAAACTTTAGGTCTAGAGTTGCTTGTATTGAGATTGGGAAGAATGGAGGCTTGAAAATGATCCTAGAATCCAATCTTGTTCTTGGGTTTCCTTAAAATTGATATTGGGCCTTGATGGAGGCTTTTGAGAGAATTAAGAGTGTATTTTAAATGAGAGTAATAAGTTTGATCCTTGTTCATTTTGCATTAGGTTTTACTTTGTGACTTGTTAGAGTTCGTGTGGTCGTTTGTGGTGTTATACTTGGGATGGAATAGTTGCATGCATGTTGTGTCTTCGTGGAGATTGGTTGATGTATGCATTGGCTATGTTTATGGGTCCCTAGAATAAGGTCTTAAGACCCTACCTTTATATGTTTGTGGTGGTTTCTATTGATGAAGTACGGAATTGTGTAGACCTTGTGAATTATTTGGGGGTAATGTTGCGAATCATGGAGGATGAGAGGTTATTTACTAAATGATCATAAGTATGCTTTGTGGATAACAAGAAGGTGGTTAGAATTCATTAAGCATTATGATATGAGTGTGCTTTAGTTTTTTTGTTTTTCGGTAAGGCTAGCATTGTGGTTAGTGCTCTAATTAGGGTTCCTATGGGTAGGTTAGCATGTGTGGATAATGGTGGCAAAGAGGAGACTAGTTGGGTCCATCCATTTTCTAGGTTGGAAGTGGGTTGAGGGAAGTTGGGAATGGTAGTATAGTATCCTTAGTTATTCTGAATCTTCTTCGGCTAAGAGGTCTAGATTAGGCAAGGCCTTGATTCCACCTTATTAGAGTTGGAAGTTTTAGGTGAAAAGATGATAGAGTGGAGGTTGTATCCTAAGGGGGAGATGATTGTTGTGGTACCATGTGGACAAGGTGTATTTAAGGTTGACAATTGAGTTGAGGATTATGAGTCCTTATAGAGTGTTGAGGGAGGTTGGTAAGGTTTGTAGAGGGAGGTTGGTAAGGTTGCATAACTTTAGAGATCTCCTATAGATGTAGATACGGTTCGATTGGTTCTTTATGCTTCTAGGTGGATGGGATATGTTGGTGCCTCTAGTGCTATGGCACTCTTTGAAATTGTGGGTGATATGGAGGACAAGTTGGCTTAGAGAAGGTCCTAGTGGACATGGTGGATGGAAGGGTGGAAAAGCTGATTAATGAGTATGTGGTGTTAAACCATTGAGTCCTTCCACCCATGGTACCTAATCCTCCTTTTTACTAATATTGCATAATTTAAAGTTGATTTTACATGTGGGTTTTGTATATTGAGAAATTTATTGCACAGTGATTTTAGTTCATGAAAGTATGGTTATTTTAGCATGTTTTGAGCTCTAACCCTTGAATATAATGTTGGATTTGATGAGGGATTTTGATGTGTATGTCTTGAGGGTTTTGCAAGGTGTTGATTCATAGTTTTACAATAGATTTTCTTGTATGATTTCATCTCTAAATTACATGGTCTTTTACCCCTATTACACACCCACCAAGTATTTGATAAAATGTCCGGCTAGAATTTCTTGAGGAATTGTGGGTCCAATGCATATTTTATGAGTTGAATGATGTTATGATGATTATATGATAATGAAATGATGATCAAATTTTGTATGTATGTGATGACCAAATGATGATAACAAGAGAAGATATGTATATAAGGATTAAAGGAATATATATATATATATATATGTGTGTGTGTGTGTGTGTGTGTGTGTGTGTGTGTGGTTGAATCATGTAAAGCACCTTTGGTATTGCAATAAAATTGTTGGGTTCTCATGTTGTTATGTTCTTGTGGATTGTTGATGACTTGTTGGATTCTTAAGATAAGGTTTATACTTTTGTCAATTGTGAAAGCCTACTAGGAAGGGTTATGAACTATTTTACATGTTTTACCCTCTAGTGCAAGACCAATTCCTACATGTAGGGGTTATGAGTTATGTTGTACACCTTACCCTCATATATGAATACAATCTATACCTTATGAAGTTATGCTACTCCTGATCAGGTTATGCTACTCCCTATGAGATAATGTTACTCTTGATGAGATTATGCTACTTCCTATGTGGTTATGTTACTCTTTATGAGGTTATGCTACTCCCCATTAGGTTATGTTACTCTTTATGAGGTTATCCTATTCTCTATGAGGTTATGTTACTCTTTATGAGGTTATGCTACTCCTTATGAGGTTATGTTACTCTTTATGAGGTTATGCTACTCCCTATGAGGTTATGTTACTCTTTATAAGGTTATGAACTATGATATACTTCTTACCCTCGTGTATGATTTAGGGTTATGAACTCATGTTATATCTCCACCCTCTAGTATAAGGTAATTGGATAAGCTAATTATGTTATCTTAATGGGTTAAGTAAATTATGAAAGAATGGATATTTTCAAGCATGTTTTACTACAAGCATTGTCCATGCATACCATATTGTTATATTATGCCTATTGCTTATTGTTATGCACTTTGATTACATTGCCTATCTCTTGTTGCATTGCATCCCACGTATTTAGTACATTCCAACGTACTAATGCATACTCTATGCCTATATGATATGACCATGTAGGAACCGCAGCCCCGCTTGAGCATCTCCACCATGTGACTAGTACGGTTTCACTCAAGCTTATTGGTGAGTACTCCATTATGGAGATGATGGTCTATGTTTCTGATGTTATGTATTGATTCCTTCTTCTTTATTGCTATTTTTACTATGAGGGTGAGCCCAGTTGCTTTGTCTTGGCCCCCGCTAAGTATCCATATTTAGAGGTATTGTTGGACATGTATTATGTTTGAGATTTGACTCATCTATGTTACTTAAGTATTAAACTCTCCCTTTCTTCCTTAGTCCCATTTCCCCTTGTTCATGGTTCTTATGATATTTTATATTGCTTGCGTGACCAATGATATGTAATGATATGCTATGAGGCTTGTTTGGGGTTCCTTCGGGTTCCCCATTTGCCGGTCACGTCTAGGTCTTACGCTTGGGTCATGACAGTACTAGACTAAAGAAAAAAGATCAAGATTCCTGGTTAGGCGCAGCGTCAAACAAAACAAATAATACGAATAGTTAGCAGACAAAATCTCAGAACACCTCTTAACTAGCATGCTTGGAAACACAAACAAATAATGCGAATATATAGACTTGCTAAGTGTATGCAATAAATCAACATTCAAAATTATGAAGAAATACTTTTAAAACTTAACAACAGTTTCTGATTACTTCTTTAAAAGCATTAAAAATATTTATTGAGGCATGATTTTTAAATAGAGTAAAATATATTTAACAAAACGTATGATTTTTTGAAAAACATTAAACTATATAACGTATTGAAATTTAATGAGATCCTATGGACATGGTATCAATTATGCTCACAATACATTTAATTCCTAGAGACATGATTTTTATAATATTCTAAAAATATTTAAATTTTACAAACATGATTACAATGCACATCAAAATGTCCTATAAACATGATTTCTAAATACATATTAAAAAAATTATTAAAAATCCTAGGGGCATAATTTCTAACCATATGATATTGCAAAAATCTTTAACCTAATAGGCATGATACTAAAAGTTATTTTAAAATAATAATAATAATAATAATTATAACAACAACAACAACAACAACAACAACAATAATAATAATAATAATAATAATAACAACAACAACAATAGTTGGCCGATTTCATGTTTCAACAGACTTGTCTATAGGATTTTGTTTTTTTCTTAAGTAATTTTTTACATGTTTATATAATATATTTGAAATATCATGTCTGTTGGATTTTTTTTAAAAAAATAACTTTTAGTATCATGCCTATTAGTAGTAGTAGTAGTAGTAGTAGTATAGTAGGAGGAGGAGGAGGAGGAGGAGGAGGAGGAGGAGTAGTAGTAGTAGTAGTAGTAGTAGTAGCAGCAGTAGTAGCAGCAGTAGCAGGAGGAGCAGGAGTAGC
>JAOTQJ010002420.1:0-12510 GCA_025642045.1 Solanum sejunctum | reverse complement strand
AAATAGAATAAGATAAGTCTAACTCAAGCTAGAATGGAAACATAATGTCCTTCGAGAGTAAGAGAGGGCTCACCAATCAACTGAAAGCAAATAGGTCCTTAACGGGGAGACTGCTAATAACTACTAGTACCTGTCTCTGTATCATGAAAAGATGCAAGCCCAAATGGATGTCAGTACGTGGAATATATGAGTATGTAAAATGGCAGAAAGTAACATGTAAAGGAAGATTAACATCAACTCAAATAGCTCAACTCAAGAAATAAGAAACTCAATGATCATGTCAAGTGTCCAAAGTAAGAATGCAGTTTAGGCAATGACTACTAATCTATCATCTATGTCCCATCCAATCAGAGTACTATCGAGGCCTATTTGGGAGTTTCTCTAACCGACGACCATCACCTATGAGCCTGTGATAATGCAACGAAGTGATATCGTTGCCACATCCATCCAATACCTTGCCATGGGTATAGGAAATTCCATCAATGAATCCAAAATCAGTAATATCAAGTCCTCATTTTAGGACAATAGGAAACATCTGATTTTATGGTTCAATCCTCTCCTACGTCAGAAACATAGTTATTGAGTTCAAGTTGGACTTACTCTTACTCAATTCGATGCTCAATACTCTTTTCAGGACTCAATATCCTCATAAGACATCAATCTTATGGTTAACTTATTCATCTAGTCTCATTGGACCTTCATTAACTCAACTCGTCATATCAACTATCAACCTCTTGGTTACATCATTTTAAGGTTCAGTTCTTGACTCATAAGTACTCAATCATGCATTATTCTAACTCATGGCATTTAAGTGAACAAATGGAGAATTAAAACATTTAGGGGTTCCATATACCTTGTAGGCTCAAATATGCTCATGTAAGTAAAACATGTGAAAATAATAACAAATCATGTTAGGGTTCATATAGTATGGCAAAATAGTCTAACACAAGTATTTAATTCATAAAAATGGTAATTCATGCAAAATTATATAGATATACATTAGAATTTATGAAAAACATTCAAGAACCATTCATGGTAGACACAATTTACTCACATTACCATCAATCCAGGCTCTGGGGCACGTGGAAGAACATAATTCATATTTTGGTTAGCCTTACATAGTTGGAAGGTTTGAACATTGAAGTAGCTTGGAAGAATTCTCAAGTTGGTCTTCACACCCTAGCCCTTTTCTCTTTTGAAACCTTGCTTCTACGTTTGAGAGAGTGATTTAGCATAAAAAGATTAACCTGACATGTTTAGGGCTTTATTTAGGTGTAAAAACGTGAATCCTTGGCTTAGAAAGGGTGGGAAAAGACCAAAATAAACTTTCTTAAAAATCTGTCAAAAGTCATCTACGGGCTCATTCACGGCCTGTAGAACATTCCACGGCCTGTAGGGACCCTTTGTTAAAGTTTTGGCCCAATTTCAGGGTCTTTGGTTCACCTTTACAAGCTCATTTTATGGCCCATAGAAGGTTCTACCACCCGTAGATGGATTCGTAAAGTCTGGGACCAAAAAATTAAAGCTTTAGGACTTTATTCCACAAATTAGCAGACGGGCCATACTTCAATTTACGGCCCTTAAAGAGATTTCGTAGAACAACTCAACAATTGGCAGTCTCCAGTAAAACAGCCATAACTTTTGATTCCGAACTCCAAATGAGGTGAAACCAGTTGTGTTCGAAAGCTAATTCAAAGGGCTTTCATTTGGTAAGTCTTGGGATATTTAATTCTTTGTGTGCTAAGATTTATGATCATTTAAAAGTTGATTCTTGTATAATGTAATACTAGAAACTCAATTTGTAGAAAAGTTTTGAACTCGACTAAGTACTAGAGGTCTCTTATGACCCTAATACACTTCCCACATATAAGAATGAGTCTTGAACATAAGTATCTGTGTCATCCTTGAACCGAGTTTAGGCGAATTCTAGTGAGGTGGCACAAACCTCAGTGCTGAGTCTAGGCGAATCCCATGCGGTGGGGCAAACCTTAGCGAGGACGCTGAGTCCATAGAGGGGGTGTATGTAATAATCTATCTTGAGATGAGATGTTCCACATCAGCAAAACACGGGAGAGAGGCTGGGTATATAAGTAAAGTGACTATTCTATATACTGTGAGTCGCCTTTTAGGGTGAGCCCAAAGAGACAAATCCGTATGGGCTAGGTCCAAGAGTAGACAATACTTCACTGCTTTGGACCAGGTCGTTACAATCATACTCTCTTTCTCATGATATGCTGGTTGGGCATTTTGTTCCATGGTTTCCTTATGTTCCTTCGATCTTTTGATGAAAGACAGTACAAAAGTATTTTTGAATTCTCTAACTGCAGATTTATTTTCCTGAACTTAAAGTCAGTTCTCTGTTTGTGTTATGATGTCATATGAAAGAGATGAGTGAAATACAATGTTCTTCGTGATGGCACATGTTGTCCGATTAAAGGTGATGTCATCTTACAACCCTTTTAATAGAAAAATAGAACAAAAAATCGGCAAAAAATATTTTAAGAAAATATGTTTTAAGACATTAATAATATGATCAACAGAGTGTAGGCAGAATTAAGATTTACACTAAAAGGGGTTCAAAATATGTAGAGGTAAACACACAAGGTTCAACATCTATTATATATAATCAAAATTTATTTTAACTATATGTACAAATAGTGAAATTTTCCGTCAAAGAAGGTTTGGATGAACATTCTCGATCTTTCTCTGGAGTGCTTAATTCTTTCTGCAATTCTCTCATTTCTATTTCATCTCTGTAGTTGTTTGATTTATCCTGAAAGTTTGCAACTCTTTGCAATCCAAGACCAGAAAGAAATATTGCATTCTAAATTTGTCATCCAGCCATATATAGTACTTGTCTTACAACATTACAACATAGACATGTTTACGGGAATAAACTTTATCAACCTAAAATCTTGTTCATAAACTATCAAGCACTCCATGTTTTATTTTCTGATAAATTTTTGCCAACTCAATCCCCTGCGTTATCTGGTGGACAGTACAGACCTGTAATTAACATTAAGTAATAATGCATTTCTCATCTATTATTTTGGTGTGACATGGCTATTGTAACGAGATAGGTAACTTCATAAATTTAACAACTGAACTTTCCAGTCGAATCCAACTAGCTAACTAATAATTACGCAGAATATGTAATGAACAATTGATAAAAGAAAACTAATACAAGCTTTTATTTGCATCACCAACAACATATTAGAAGAGCAAGAGGCATTTATAGTAAACATGTGGTTGAATTGTAGAAGAGCCAGAGCTTGATTTTTGGAACACAAGTAAGGTAATGATAAGCAGAAATCAAGTTCTACGTAGCCCATTTCTGCACTAAAATGTTCAAATCTAGTGTTGTAAGCCTAGTGTTTGCATTACTAGAGTTATCTATTTTCCAAAAAATACTTCATCATAACGATCATTGACACTTTATCACAAATACTTGTAAAGAATTTATATAACTGGAGGTGTGTTTCTATCACTGTTCCTAAGGATATTATTAATACAAGTTGAGATTAGAAGAAATTTTTATCCAAAATGGAAGTTTGATGTCACTAAGGGTCAGCAGTATCAGCTGAACTGCTCTTATTGCTTCAAGTAAATATTGGTTGATCTGAAGAAAGTATACAGGATTGGGGAAGTAGAATCTGTTCAATAATCAGACATCGTTATGCAGCTTCAGTGACTCCAAATAATGAAAGTAAGCTTAACGTTACATTGATACTGAAAGTAAGCTCAACAATGAACAATCTGTGACTTTGCCAGCCTCGGAGACAATCGTGGAGTCATTTGATTGGTTCCTCTTTTGCGGTTAAAGTTATACTTGCAGCTTATGTTATAGTTGAACAATCATATATCAGTACGTAGCCTCATGCATGAATAGTACTCAGTTTGATTTTCATATTGATGTGGTGAATTTGGATTACAGCAGAGTTTCTTGAAACTTGGAAAGTTCAAAATAATCCAAAGAGAACAGGACTTTCTATGTAATTCTAAACACCTTGGATTCTTCACTTCGAAGATTTACAGTATATCTGAATGTATATTGAAAATTTGGGTGAACAAAATCTTATCGCAAAATCAAGAGATAAGTGTCAAAAACACACCTGAACTATCCTATTTTTTTGAGTTTTGTACCTAAACTATTGAAAGTGTGAGTTTCATACCTAAACTATCACTTATTAGTTTGAGAAACACACCTCTCACTTTTATTCCACTCTCACCACGGTGTGCGCATTACACTCTTTTTTTTATTTAACAAAAAATGTCATATCACTCTCACCATGGTGTGTGTATTACACTCTTTTATTTAAAATAAAAAAAAGAGTTGGGATCATTCTGCTGCCTTAAGAAAAACAATGTTAGATGCCGGGAATATGCAGTTTTATTTAGTAAAGCTTATGACTTTTATTGCAAAGTTGTCCGATGAGGTCAACAACTTTTATCAGTTCTCGTGGATTTCTAACTAGATGAAGTGTCAGATCCATGTAACTGTGATAATGGTTTTACCTCTTCTAGGATTTGAACCGAGGTTGTTTTTCCAACTTTTCAACTGCTACACTACCTCTATTGTGGTCATCATTATTCAAGTTATTATATACTGATCAATATCGATGAATACTTTCTCTATTTCAAAGTACACGAGAATTTGGAACTGTTTTAGTTTTTTTGATGCATTTTCTAGTGTTATTTGTCAATTTTCTTGAAAATTGTATCATGTTTCAATTTTGATCCCTTTGTATTCTATGAAATTCCATGGTTTTTCCTTGCAATTTCTTATGCTGGAATTTATTTCTACATATAAGTGAAATCAAATTTGTTTGAGTCCCAACAGAAGTTGTTATAAATTTATAAGTGAAATCAACTCGTGTCTTTTATTCATCCATTAATAAACACTCCACGAAACTGATGTCAATGACTTATTTAATTGGTCTCATAAGTATTATGCTTGAAGAGGACTAGAAACTGGGTGCTCTTTATAGCGAGGCCTTGATTATGCTGAATTTATTTCTATAGGTCAGTGAAATCAAATTTATTTCAGTCGCAACAGAAAAAAACATGTCTCTTTGTTCGAAGGTTAACAAACACATCATGAAACATCACAAACTATGAAAGTAAAAGCTTTTATTTGTATCCTAGCAATGCAGCAGACTTGAATCCTATAATTTCCAAAAAATGAAAAATTAAAGTTAAAAGCTTTAAGGATGAAGGAGGTAGAAACTCTATGGATATATAAAACAGAATCTTCTGAAGTATGGAGATTAAGTTGAATTCCTGGAGGTTACACACTAATTTTTTTTCTTGCGCATTTGCATTCTTCTTGTAATTCTATGTTCCAATTCCTCAAACATCATTGAAAACCATGCTGGATATTGAGTTGACAACATTATATATATCATGGATAGTCCAATAACAAGTCCACAATCATAACTCATGAGAAATGCCTCCCAACTTATCATTGGCGAATCTTCTTCTTTTTCATCATCTTCTTGCTCAGTTGGAGTTGCCGTTTGTTGTACCCCATCACCACCACCACAATATTTTGAGAGTTTAAATCCACGTAGTCCATCATTCCCTTGGTATGAACTGTTCTCAAATGTATCAAATTATTTTACTCTAGGGATGCATCCAACAAGATAATTGTGAGAGAGATTTAAGACTTCAAGTGATGCGAGGGATGCAAGATGTGGTGGAATTTCCCCGCTGATTTTGTTGGACGAGAGATCCAACGACTCAAGTACAAATAAATTATGCAGTGATGCTAGTATATCACCTTCCCAGGCATTATGAGATAAGTTCAACGTATGAAACTCAATGAGATCTCCAATAGTGCTTGGGATATGACCTTCAAATCTTTTCCTTGAGAGATTGATTATTATGTTTGTTGTCAAAATTCGAACAAGTTCAAGATCTAGTCCCTTTGTGGTCACTATCAAGGAATATGTGTAATAATAAGAATATGTCACATACTCTCGAGGTCCATTACTTTCATCATTTATTTTCATGGCTTTGAAATTCTTGAAAAGGCTCACTGGTAAATCTCCACTAAATCCATTGGATGAGATATCTGTGACTCGAATTTTAACAAACAAGTTGTCAGTCCTTGAATCTTTTATAAGGCCATAAAACTTATTTGTTCTCAAGTTTAAAATTTGGAAATTGGTTAGGGCTCCCAACCATTTTGGAAATGTGTTACACAACTCATTGTTACCTCAATCAAGAACTTTCAAAGATGCGCAATTGAGCAAGGATTGTGGGACTTTTCCCTCTAGCTTATTCCCGTCAAATTTAATGACTTCAAATAGGTTTCCTATACTAAAAGTTGTATTAATTATTCCACTAAAACTATTGTCGCTTAAATCCAAAACCCAAAGTTGATTCATCTCAACCAAACATAGTGGGATTGTTCCCTCCAAATGATTACTGCACAAATCTAGCATTCCCAGTGTTTTCAAATTGTAGATGGCCAAAGCAATCTGTCCACTAAGATTATTATGTGAAAGGAGAAGATAATATAGCTCAGTCTGGTTAAGATGTGACTTTGGAATAGGATCTTTCAGCTAATTTTGTCTTAAATCAACTTTAGACAATGTTTGGGACTTGAACTCCTGAATCTTTCTACTGAAATAGTTATCACTTAAGATTTATTTAGTTAGTGAAGGAAGGGAGAATATCCATGATGGTATAGTCCCATTCAAGTGGTTTGATGACAAGTCGAGTGATATTAGGTTTTGTAGACCACTTACATTAGAAGGAATTGGACCAGTTATGGAATTGGACCAAAACTAAGACTTCAAGTAGCGTCCAGCTGTAATATCCTCTAATTCTTTCTATCTAATTGGGAGTGATTGTGTAGATAATGTTGAGGTGATGCTGAGAAAAATCTGGGGAAAAATATTGCAGGTCTGATTTACGAAACCCATTGCAACTCGTAGAGGAGTTTACGAGACATAAGTAGGGGTCTCGTAGGGGATTACAACAACTACAAATTTCAGGACCTTACAGAAACAAGGCGAGGTTATGACCCATAAAAGAGCATTATGAATCGTAGGGGATGGTTTTATGGTAGGTTCCAGTGTTTCATGTTTCAAGGCCCTTGCAGCTATGAGAGGCCAGTTACGACTCATAGTGTGGACTACAACTCAACACAGAGGGTTCCGTAGAAGCTTCTAGTGATTCAGGATTTTAAGAATAACATTCTACGAGGTGCAACTACGACCCATAGTGAGGACTACAAGTCGTAGTTGGGGTTCTGTAGGCCCTGTCGGCAAAATTTTTTAGGTGTATTTTTATCCATTTCGGTCCTTTTAATTAAAACCCCTCTCGAATTTGGCTTGTATAAAGCCTTATAATGTAACCCTAAAGGTATTTTTCACCTCATTCCATACTTGTGTTTTCTTGAGTACAAAGAGGAGAGAAAAAAACGAGCTGGGGTTTTGCAATTCAAGAGCAAGAGTTAGGTGAGGATCAATTATTCTTCAATTTTCAGGTATGTAATGCTTATCAAAGTGTGGTTTTCTTTCTCCACATGTCCTTTCCATTATTTTGAGTCACAATTTGAAAAGAGTTGAGATTTTTGAGAAATTTCTCCTATTTTGATACTATATCCCTGTATTCATCATAAGGTCCCATTTTATTACATGAGGGAATTGCTATATTACATTAGTATTGACATGAGATTCGCATATGTATTTTACACTTGGCTGTATAAGTCCTACGTTGCATGATTTGTGGAATCCTATGCATAACAATGAGGTTGAGGTTGAGGATGAGGTTGAGTAATTTAAGTATGATTGAGCATGAGATGTATGTTGCATTGATGTCATTTACATTACTACACATAATATCTTACTTTCATTATATTGAGTAGATTGATGAGTCCAAATGACCATATTGAGTTGAGTCAAGTTTGATTTCTTGCATTGATTGATTGAATTATTGAATAATTGAGGCGAGTTGATTGACAAGTTCATTGATGAGATGATGATGAGTTGATTGAGGAGTTGAGAATATTTTAGTCTTGGGAGGAGTATTGAGCACCGAGCGGGGAGCGATTATACTTCTACTTTAACTCACAAAACTACGTTGATAGCGTAGGATAGTTATTACAGCTAGTCTAGCGAATCTTGTCCCTCAAGTAGACACTTATTCTGGATCCAAGAGAGTGTTGATCGCCCTTTTCAATGGCAAGTTAAGGGCGGGCGTGGAAATGATGCTGATTCGTTGTGCATCACCAAATTAATGGTGGTGGGATGAGGATGCCAGTTCATAGAAACTCCTAAGCAAATTCTTGATTGAGCATGACATTTTTAAATCGAGTTTATAACTATTGAGTCTTGTAAAATATCGAATCAAATGGATCAATTTCCTTGTCTTATTATTGTAAGAACAAAAAATATTTTTAGGTGTACAAGTAAATCTATCTAAGAAAATAAAATCAGAAAAGATCCTTAATTTCTCTAAGATTCCTAAATATCTCTACCTATGATTATGATATAAATACTAGATATGACTATACATTTTGTTACACTCCCCCTCAAGTTGAGCATAGATATTGATCATGCCCAACTTGTTACAAAGATATTCCATTTGAGTTCCATTCAAAGCCTTCGTGACTATATCTCCCAAATTGCTCCTTGTCTTCACATAGCTTATAGAAATCACATTTTGTTGAATCTTCTCATGGACAAAGTGACAATCAACCTTAATATGTTTTGTACGTTCATGATACACTAGATTTTGAGGTAATATGTAGAGCAACTTGATTATCACACCAAAGTTTTGCTGGAAAAGAAGGATTCAAACCAACTTCAGCTAAGAGGTGTTATATCCATAGTATTTCGCATATGGACTGAGCTATAGCTCTATACTCGGACTCTACACTAGATCTAGATACCACATTTTGTTTCTTACTCCACCAAATTACTAGATGTCCACCAACAAAATGCAATAGCCAGTAGTTGATGTTCTATCAATTTTTGATCCAGCCCAATCTGCATCTGCAAAACATTTGACACGAGTATGTCTGTGGTCACTGTACAGTATGCCAAGGCCAGGACCTCCTTTCAAATAACACAAAATTTGTTCCAAGGTAGCCTAATATTTGACTATTGGTACAAACACGAATTGACTAACAATATTGATTGCTAGGATATCTGGATGAGTCATAGTAAGGTAGTTCAATTTCCTAATTAATCTTTTATATCTTTCCGGAGCATCAAAAGGGTTAGCATCATCCTTAGTGAGATGTACATTAGGATCCATTGGTGTTCCACATGGTTTCGCTCCCACCTTTCTAGTTTCTGCAAGTAGGTCAAGTATATACTTTCTTTGAGATAAGAAAATCCCATGCTTGCTTCTAGTTACTTCTACACCCAAGAGTATTTCAACTATCCCAAGTCTTTGCTATGAAATTTGGCATGTAAAAACTATTTGAGAGAAGAAATTCCAGTACAATCATCTACTATAATAACAATATCATCAACATAAACAACTAGGAGAATAATACCAGTCACTAGCTGTCTCTAGAAGACTGAGTGATCACACTTGCTCTTCTTCAACCCAAACTCCTGAACTACATCGCTAAATTTTTCAAACCATGCACGAGGACTCTGCTTTAGACCATATAGAGATTTTATCAAATAACAAACTTTTCCATACTCCCCCTGAGCAAGAAATCCAGGTGGTTTCTCCATGTACACCTCTTTATGGAGATCGTCATGAAGGAAAGCATTCTTGATATCTAGCTAATGTAAAGGCCAATGTTGAGAAGTAGCTAAGGAAATAAACAAACAAATAGGGGTAAGCTTAGCTAATGGAGAGAAAGTGTCTGCATAATCTACCCAATAAGTCTGAGTATAGCTTTTAGCCACAAGTCTAGCCTTAAGTCTTACGATAGAACCCCATCAGGATTGACTTTGATGGTAAAGACCTATTCCCATCCTATAGCTTTCTTTCCCTTGGGTAAATCCACCAAATCCCAAGTGTGATTTTAATCTAGAGCATGTATCTCTTCAAGCATTGCATCATACCATCTAGGATTAGTCAAGGCTTCTTTCACTATTTTGGGAATACAGATAGAGTCTAGAGAGCCAATAAAACAACTAGATATAGGAGATAAGTGATCATAAGAAACAAAGTTAGCAATGGAATATTTGGATTTACATTGAAGTGTACCTTTTCGAAGAGCAATAAGAAGGTCAAGACTTCTCGAAGAATCAAGTGGAGGAGGAACTGAAGATGACAGAGTTGATATAGGACAAGTATAATCATTACCTTGGCTCCTCAAGTAAACTTGAACAATTGAAGGTCTTATTGAAACAGATGAAAAAGGTTCTGAAGTCATACTAGTTGACTCATTCTCAATGAACGAACTAGCAGATAGAAGAACATTATCATCTAATTGCTTTATTTTAGCATGAGTAATCTGATAGACTAACTACTCATTTTTCTTTACCTAGCTTGTAGAAATAGGAGGTACATAAACGAACGATGTAGCTTCTGAAAATATCACATCAACTGACACTAGGTATTTGCCAAGTTCAACGGAGTAACACCAATACCTTTTCTGAAGTCGAGATAGCCCCAAAAACCACATTTTAATGCCTTTGGATCCAATTTGGTAACAGATGGTCAAACATCTCGAACATAACATGTGCTTCCAAATACCTTGAGTTCCACCGAGAATAGTGATTTGTTTGGAAAAAGAACACGATAAGGCATATTACTTGCCAACACTAGCGAGCACATGCGATTTATCAAAAAACAAGCTATAGAGAGTGCATCATCCAAAAATTATTTTTGGGACTTTCATTTGGAAAAAAAGTGCCCGAACTGTCTCAAGTAGATGCCTATTCTTCCTTTCAGCAACTCCATTTTGAGAAGGTGTATCAACACATGAAGACTGATGAAGAATACCATGGTTTCTCATGTAAGATCAAAATACTTCTGACATATTCTTTAGCATTATCACTCCTTAGAATCCTCATCGATACATCAAATTGAGTCTTGACTTTAGCAGAGAAGGCAGTAAAGTGAGTAAACACTTCAGATTGACTCTTCATAAAGTAAGTCCAAGTCATTCAAGAAAGATCATCCGCAAAAGTAACAAAATATATATGCCTAGCTTTAGAAACAACTGGACATAGTCCCCAAGCATCTGAATGTACTAACTCAACAGCAAACTCAAATCACTTATTAATCCTTGGACCTAGTGAGATACGATAGAGTTTTGCAAATTTACATGACTTATATTCCAATGAGGGTATATTATGAAACTAAGGACAAAGCTTTTTCAACAGTGGTAGAGAAGGATGTCCAAGCGACAATGTACTTCAAATGGAGACACGACACTTGAGCATGCAACAAATCATCAATGATATAGAAATAATCAGATACATGTCCTTTACCAATAATTTGATTTATCGTAAGGTCACGAAACAAACAATGATTAGGAAAGAAAGAGATGTAACAATGAAGATCTCTAGTAACTTTACTAACAAAAATCAGATTAAAGGCCAACTTTGGTAGACTTAATACAAATGACAAGGTAATAGAAGAGGTAGATTTAATAGTTCCAGATCTAACACTGTTACATGTTGATCCATCAGCTACTGTAACTGGATGAGGTGCTTTGTGCGATTGAAAACTAGAAAAATTATTAGGATTATCTGTCAAATGATTGGTGGCACCTGAATCAATCACCCATTTGTTTGAAGAGGTATAAGATATGTTTTATCTAACTTGGCAAAAGCATTGATTGAAGTTGATTCCTTATACTGAGAAAATTTAGCATACTCCTTAACCGAAATCAAAACCATTTTGTTAGAAAATAGACCAGGAGCAGCAACAACCTTTCCCTAATCAATCTTTTTTTCTCTCTGTTTCCAGTAAGCTGCTCACTTTATCAAAACAAATTGATGTTGAAAACAATAGAATATCCCAAATAGGCTATATTTGAAGTATCACTATAACCCAAATAAGCAGGTAACCAATAACCTCCAAAACTATACCAAGTTCACAAATTATTGAGCAATTGCAGACAACCTTTTAGCTAGAAGTACAGAACAAAAGAGTAAACAATAATAAATAGAAAAAGTGTCAAACTAGATAAAAGAGAGTGCACAAATTCTATTTCAAGGATTCTCTTCTCCAAAATATTGTCCGATGATTAAAGGACCACCACAAATCATCCAGCAACTTCACTCACTCTAACATTTATAATATCTCCATCAACTTTGCTGGAGCAGGAGTCTCATTCTCTATTGTTGTAACTACCAGATTCTAGAGTTTTGTATATCGGAAGAGGAAAGAAAGACCGCTCTGATACCATGTAAAATATTGAATCAAATGGGTCAATTTCCTTATCTTATTATTCCAAGAACAAGAGCTATTTGTAGGTGTACAAATAAATCTATCTAAGGAAATAAAATCAGAAAAGATTCCTAAATATCTCTACCTATGATTATGATATAAATACTAGATATGACTATACATTTTGTAACA
>JAOTQJ010002409.1:0-18871 GCA_025642045.1 Solanum sejunctum | reverse complement strand
GGAGCTTTGTGCATATTTTGAGTTTATATATTTATGTTATACAGTTAATTCAGACGGGGCCTGTCCCGAATATTTATAGATACTTTCTCTCGACTAGAGGCTATGTAGACTATGTAAACTAAAGTGTGGTCATATCTCGTACATTAGGCACCGTGGCCCCAATGGCCTAGATATATGCATCTCCTTTTAGCTTATTATAACCATTTTATCTCCCTATAATTACGCCAAACATAAAAAGTTAATTATAATATGTAAACAAGCGAATAGATATAGATTGGTTTTCCTGAGCCTTATCGGCAAGGGTGCCAGTCCGCCCTAACGGCAACTTAGGGCGTGACAATTGGCTAGCCCACCATAGGGATGTCCGTAGAAAGAGGCCCCTTGAGCATGATATAGATCCTAAGATAGCTTAGAAGCACCCGAGATCGGAGGAGGAGCCCATACCCGAGGAGGTGGTGCAAGAGTCGCTATTGTTGGTGGTTATTCAGAGAGATCGGGAGCAGTACACCCCACATGGAGAGGGTAGTTCTCAGATTGCTGAGGAGGAGTTGATGCCCCATGACCCCCCCCCCCCCCCGATCAGCCTGAGACTGGTTTTTAATGCACCATAATGTTTGACTTCTTTTGACCCCAATTCTTATTTTCTCATGTTGGATAATTTGTTCTATTGTTAGACAATCTTTTTATTATGTTGGTTTTTGGATTGGTTTAAATATTTTAGTTTGGATGTTTATTTTGGATACTAGTTTCTAAGTGTTGGTTTTTAATATGTGTATATATATATATATATATATATGTTTTGTTTGTGTATTTTCATATTTTACTTGTTTTTACTTTGAGGACAAAGTATCCTATTTTGGTGGGGTGTGGGGAGTTATGGATTAAGATAAAGTCTGAGTAGCCTCGAGTCCATAACTTCTCTTATTTTTTATCTAAGGTTTTCTTGTCGTGTTTCTTTTTCCTTGTGGATGTTTAATTTTCTATTGAACCTGTATGTTTAGGTAGTGTAGATAATGGGTAAATTCATAGTAGTGTTATCTGTTGCATATACATAATTTTTAGATGTATTTTTAAAAGTTTTGATAAAAAAATTGGGTACCCCAAAACTTTTTGAGATTATGATTATTGATGCATTCATATATTTTTTAGTATCTAGCTATGTTTGTTCTAATAATGTAAAGGTAAGTTGAGACTGAAAGCATGACCTGTGAGTCTATACTTGATTGTGGATGTAATTATCATGTGTATTGTGAGCTTATTTTGCTGCATTCATTCATCTTATATGGACCCAGAACTTGCCTTGATACTCGAAAATTGGGTTGGTGATGCAGTGGAGATGGAAAGGATCTTAGGCCCTTGTTCTTTGAGTGAAACCACTTTCGGCCTAAATGACCCGCCAAATAAGTGAGTGAATCCCTTGTTCCAAATTTTTTGAACTTATCATTTACTCTTTCCTTCTTTCTTGGCACCTTGTTAACTTAACCTTATTTGATGAAATACCGTGATATTGGTCCTGGTCTATCCTTGAACATGTGAAACTTGATTGAGGCCAAAGGCCTAAGTTGTGGGTGGCTACAGTTGGTAGCCCTGGTTTGAGGCATAGCTATTATGCACTTTACCTAAGGGTATAAGCCTAAGTTGAGGGTGGCCCTTATAGCAGTAAAGTAATAAGAATAAGGTGGTTAGTTAGAAAATCAAGAAAGAAATGAGAAAGCATGAACTAAGTGAAAAAAAAAAGAAAAGAAAAGAGTCTTGAGTTGAGAAAAACTAGCAAAAATGAGTTTGAAATCGAGGTACAGCTGAAAAAGAGAAAGAAAACACTCGAGAAAAGTTCAAAACAGGAGAATAAGGGTGGATTGATTAAAAAAAGGTTGGATTATGACAGCAAAAAGTATTGGTAAACATGGTTCAAGGATAGCTTTTAGTCACTGATTGCCTAAATTGTCATAGCAAAGCCTGCTAAAAACCTATGTTACAAGCTCTTAAGTCCTAAAGTGATCAAAATCCACTTTGTCACCAAGCCAAAAGATGAGTATATGGGCAAGCTTATGATGTTAGTCATTGTGCATGAATTTCAATTGTGAGAGTGAGAATTTTTCCTCAGTCCCTGAATTTTGAATGTTTTTGAGTGAGTATAACGGACTTCTTTCTAGTGAGGGCATTTACACTAATTGAGTAGCATATGACTAAACCAGTGATTATGGACGGTTGATGCTCCTTAGCTTATCATAGTTAGATTACCAGGTATGTCATTGTGTTCTTGTTTTGCTCAATAACTTTTAAATCCTATTTTGAAAATGGTAGTAGGGTACCTAAATTGGAGGAGTTGATATATATGCCATTAGTATAGTTACCATGTATTGCTCTTAGTCTGCATAGATTGAGTCATCGCTTGAGGACAAGCAATAATTCTAAGTTGAGGGTGTTGATATGCTATCAAAATACAGCACGCTTGGTGCCTGAAACAAGAGATTTTGTGAGTTCTTAAAGCGACTTTTTATGGTTTTGATGTGTTTTTATGTTGATCTTGCAGAAAAATTAGGTTGCATGATTTTGAAGAAAAGTTGCAGATTTTACTGAAGCATAGGCTATATGAGACTACCTACTAGTCATAGTTCAATCTACGAGTCGTAGGGTGTATCATAGCAAGAAACAGAGATAAAAAATCAAAAATCTACCAAGTGAAGGTCGCTCCTACGAGGACATATTATGAGACATAAGACATACTATGACTCGTATAGGTAGACTCATGGCAAGAATCATAGAGCCAAAATGATGGACCAAAAATTGAAGATCAAGACTACGAGACGAGCATACGAGTCATAGCCCTAGCAACAACACGTACTAATGGGTTGTACCAGTTGAGTCCAAGATGCCAAGAATCTGATATGAGACCCCAATTACGACTCGTTAGGTCACCCTACGAGTCGTATCTATAAGGCGTACCAGCTGCTAGTTGTCTTTCTTGTATAATTTTTATGGTTTATTTATACACACTATAAATATTTTAAGTTAGGTTATCATTTCAGATCAGACATCTTGTAGACTTAGAAAATTGCTCTCGAATATTCTCTCAAGAATATTTTAGGATTTTTCCTTAGTTTATTATATTCTCTTGGAAAACCCATTTTGGAGATTGTAAATCTTGTACTATACACTTCGGATATCTATCAAGCTTGTGAGTTTGCAACTTGTGGTATCTTCACTTTACATTGTGTTGGTAAAACTCTCAACTATGTCTATTATTTGCACTTTTGTGTGTTTTGCCTTAGCCATAAGTAGCTAAGCACCCACAACTTAGGGCTGTGGGAAATATGGGTAGTTGACTTGAGATAACCTAGGTTTATTGTATTTCTATGATTGGGGTTTTGCATGTATTTTCTATTTCCTTCATTATTATTATTGTCTGGTGGTGTCTAACACCAAAACCCACCTACAATCATGATTCCGACCAAGGTAGAAATGAATAGGAAAAGAGAAGTAGATGATAGAATTCGACTGATGTGTTCTCATCTAATCTACCAAGCCTGACCAAGGGGAGGTTAACTGGGACAATAGGTAATGGTTTAGTTGGCATGCCATGGTTGTCGATCAAGCGCCATGGTGAAATTTCACCTTCACCTTCACAAGAGGTCTAGAAGAACCTAAGTTATCGTCTTGCATGCAAATCACCAATTGTAGTTATGTTATCTAGGGTAATCGAGTCAACGAACAATGGGGAACACAATTCCCAAGTTGTCCCCAAAATTAAGTATTTTCTCGCGTTATAGTTAGCATTTGTTTTATTTTGTTTTTGAATCACAACCACCACCACCACCCATTGAGAGATTGGAGTTATTGATGCTTGAAATGATTAGTAGTGAAGTCTTGTAGTCAAGCCTTGTATTCCCTGTGGATTCAACCCTAACCTTCGATTAGGTTAATTGCTGATAGTGATTGTTTTCTTATTGGAGTATGAATATCAGATGTCATCACGGACTATCCAAACCCTTAATGATATGCTTAGAGCTTGTGTTTTGAAGTTTAAGGGGAGATGGGATGAACATCTTCGACTCATCGAGTTTGCTTACAACAATAGCTACCACTCAAGCATTGATATGGCTTCTTTTAAAGCTCTTTATGGTAGGTGTTGTAGATCTCTGGTTGGATGGTTTAAAGTGGGGTAAATAGGTTTTCTAGGTCTGAATTTGGTCATAGAAGCCTTGGAGAAGGTGAGGTTGATAAGGGAGATATTGAAATATCCCAAAGTAGGCAAAAGTCCTATTCTGATGTGAGGAGAAGAGATTTTAAGCTTAAGGTTGGTGATTGGGTCTATTTGAAAGTCTTACCTATGTAAGGTTGTGGTCTAGTTTGGCAAGAAGGGGAAATTAAGCTCAAGGTTTGTGGCTCCTTATAAAGTTTTGAGGAGAGTGGGTAAGGTTACACATGAGTTGGAGTTGCCTATGGAGATAGAAATGGTTCATCCGGTCTTCCATGTGTCCATATTGAGAAAGTGTGCAGGGAACCCAAGTGTCATAGTGCCCTTGGATGTTTTGGGTGTTGTAGAAGATAATTTGACTTATAAGGAGGTCCCAATGGAGATTTTGGATAGACAAATCAAGAGAATGAGAAATAAAGATGTAGCTTATGTTAAGGTCATTTGGAGGAACTAACAAGTTGAAAGTGTCACATGGGAAGCCGAACTCATGCGTAATATCAAAAATCTGACTTCATATTCTTGATCAAGGGGCAAAATTGGATGAAAAATAGGTATAACATCGATTTTAGAAGATCCACAGCAAAAAATGATTTTCACCAACTTTTTGCAAATAGTGGGCATTCCCGTTGGCTCCACGACGTGGACCTATTGAGGAGCAGTGTTATCACTTCCTTAATTTTTTTGTTTTAGCCTAAGGCGTTAGAGTCTTGTCCCCCTGCCCATTTATGCATAAAAACACCTATACTTAGCTATTTTTCAACTCTATATCACTCAAGACACTCTCAAAATCCTCTCTAAGACTTAACCTAATATTTCATCCAAATTCAAGTGTCCCAAGCTTAATTCCAAATCTCAAGAACTCCATTCAAACTTCAGTTTCCTTCAAGTCTACATCAAGAAAACCCAAGTTTGAGGTATGTGGGTTTCATCCTTTGGGTCCTTTACCCATGGAGCCCTATCTTCCTATTTTATAAAAATTACATGATTTCAAGGTATATTACATATGGGTATCTATTATTATGAAATATGAACATGATTTATGTTGGGATTTTATCAAATATGGTTGATTATGCATGAATATCTATTTTAAGCTTATACTATGGATTGATCTTTGTCTATTGAGACTATACATGATTCAAGCTATGAGATCTATGAAATATTGTGAAGTTTTGATATGATTTACAAGTTACCCATGATGGGGTTTTACCATAATATTGGTGGGCTGATTTACATGACATTAAGATCCATCGATTTCACTATTTCATCATCTATACTCTTGCATTTTGCATGATTTAAACATGTTCTTATATGTGCCCACCAAGTGTTTGATGAAATGTTAAGTCAATAATTCTCAAGTTATTTATATGTTTACAAGTGAAGTGACTTAATGATGAATATGGGCTATCAAGTATGTTATGAATTCATGAAATTATCTATGATTATGCAAGTATGAAGTTAAGCACTATTTTCAAGACTTTACCTCTTGTAAGCCATTCATGTTAAATCAAGGGTTCATGTATGTTATGATTTATTCTCATGTTTTAAATTAGGCTCACCACTAGAGGTCAAGTATATTTAAGATCTACTCATGTTATGATTCTATTTTCATTACAAGTTACTAAAAATATGATTATTGGATTGGATATCAGCGTGGACTATCTTCAAGGGTCCATACTTCTTTCCTCAAACTATGTGCCAACATAGGATTATGTTATACCCTTGCTATATTAGTGGATCTATTTAGTGAACTTTATCATGAAATCCACCCTAAAATAGGATGGGTTCCCGTAAGGGGGGTTACTTCCCCAAAATGGGATGGACTCCAGTAAGGTGAAGTATGGTTTACCTTGGAAGGTAGACCACTTCTTTACTGATCAGGGGTAATCATCGGAATTCTATGTTGTAGCTCACTTGGTCTTATTCTTTATCTGTTGAGGTCTCTTCCCACACATGTGTTATGTCCTATGCAAGATGAATGATTTATAAGTATGTTTTACTTCAAGCATTGATCATGCATGCCATATTGAGATTATGTTATCTATTGACTATGATTATGCATTCTGACTAAATCGGCTTATGTCTTATTACATTGCATCCTACATACTTAGTACATTCAATGTACTAACGCATACTTTATGGTTACATGATATCACTATGTAGAGATCAAAACTCCTGTTGATCATCCTCCATGTGGCTAGTGAGATACTTCAAAGACAAGCTTGGTGAGTCCTCAAGTTCGAGGACACCTTCTACTTTTTTTTGTTATTTCTAAGTCTCCCTATGTTTAACATTTGACATTATGAGGGTGAGCCTAGAAAGTGTCTTGCCCCTCACTCCATTCCAAGTTTAGAGGTGTATGTTGGATACTATGATGTTATTGTGTTATGAGCTTGAATCTTATGCTTTGTTTGTACTCAAGACTTCCTTTAGTCCCACTTACCATTTTATATACCTATTGTTATTTATTACTTTACTTTCGAGACCAAGGATGTGTGATTGATATGCTAAAAGGCTTATTTAGGACCCCTCGGGTTCTTATTCGTCATCACGTCTAGGCCCTAACTTAGGTTATGACATCAATAACTCATGAAAATTATTTAACTAGTAAAATCAAGTTTATAATGATCATCAATATATGAAAATACACATAATGAATATAATTTACAAGAGAACATTCATGGAAAACATACATAGAGGTCAACACTTTCACAATCGCTCTATTACCATCAATAGGGGCACATGGAAGAACATTCTCATGCTTTAGTTTAGCCTTACCAACCTGGTACGAAGTTTGAAATTCAATTCTCAAGGTTTTTTGCGCAAACGCTTGAATCCCCTTCTATTTCCTCTTCTTCTTGCCCTAATTCCTCAGTTAGTTTGTAGTGGGGACTTAGGAATAGGTTTTTAAACCCTACTTAGGCCCAAAAAAATGACCTATATTGGTCGTAGATTAAGTTTAGAGAGGTGAAAAAAAGTACAGAATTCCCCTCGAAAGATTTAAAATTTTGAACTTCGGTGAAATAGGTTGGTGGGCCAGGTCCACGACATGGATATGTTGCACACTTTTTTGGAATTGCATTTTTGCCCAGAAAAATTATCTTCTGTACGGTTGCTCTAAAACTCAACAAGAACTAATTTCCCACATAATTTTTTATGCTGATCTTATTTTCAACCAGGGATTTGCCAAAAAAGTTTGGGAAGACACGTTATACAAGCGTCTCTCATCTAGGAGTATTTTGATAATTGTATCAGATGTCACAAAAACCTATAATTAGGGTTGTTGAAACCATGACACTATAAGAAAGAAAAATATGTGTTTATTGGGATTTATATTACATGTATAATGATTATCTTTGTCTAAAAGTTTTTCTTGATAAGTGCACGCAATGAAAACACGCTCATATGCATTGTTTGCTCCGCGGGATGTAATAATTAGGAAAAGGTAATCATAATGAAAATTTTTACAAAAACAACCTTCATCTAAGTTACTTGTGCCCGGGAGGGGATAGTACTCTGATATCAATAGCAAGGGTTATTTTGCCTACAATTCTGAGATCGAGAGGTGATGAATGGGATGTATCTAGGAAGGATCAAAAGATGAACTAGATGTTACTTAACTCGCTAGATTTTACATGCAATGCAATGAACACCATCACTAATACTAAATGCTTACCAAGTTATATGTCATGGGACCTAAACCCCAGTATCTTCTCATTCTATCTAAAACCCTAGTTTGTTAGATTTGGTGTCTCATCATAGTCAATTATAGCTAGTATTAAAAAAAACACTCTTACCTTTTGAATTTTTATTTTTTTTTTGGAAATAGAGCCAACGACTAAGATAGGATAGCTAGTAGAGTTGTTTCAACCTATTCTTTGTGGGATCGACCCCAATTCTTAGTTGTGTAAATATACTGCTATCGATCATTAATTCAATTAAAGGAGTACGTGTGAACCATTATC
Organism: Solanum sejunctum; assembly: GCA_025642045.1. Taxonomy (NCBI): domain Eukaryota; kingdom Viridiplantae; phylum Streptophyta; class Magnoliopsida; order Solanales; family Solanaceae; genus Solanum; species Solanum sejunctum. The sequence continues at coordinate 10,711 of JAOTQJ010002409.1, read as the reverse complement.
AGCCATCACATTCGAGTCTGGATCATGATAAAGTTATATCATATCTCTAGGTTCATAGGTCTCACATGTGTGCAAGCCCAATCTAGAAGAGTCTTGAAGATCAACATAAAGACGTATGTTACTTATCTTTAATAGGCTATGGTGAATGCCAAGAAAAATTATCATTTCTTGATTCTTTATCGTGCATTTTTTATCCGGTATAGTTATTTATTGCTGCTCTTTATGCTTTCACTTACAGTAAGAATTTGTTCTTGGTTCTTTATGCATGTATTTGAGATATCATCATGTGGATGAAAAAAATGAGATTGAGATAGTTTGGACATGTGTAAAGGAGGAGCACTGACATCCCAGTGAGGAGGTGCCAGATGTTAGATATAGAGGGCATGCAAGGAGTAGGAGTAGATAAAAAAATATTAAGGAGAAGTGATTAGACAAAACGCAGTACAGCTCCATATTATTGAGAATATAACTTTAGGTAGGAAGGAATAGAAGTTGTGTATTAGGATAGAAAGTTAGTAAAAGTAGAAGTTCTTTCTTGCCTTGCGCAGGTTTAGTGTCTGTCGTGGGATTAGTCGTGTCCTTGCAGTTCTAGCCATAGTTTATCTATTGTATTTTGGATTATCACATTATTTTATTGTTGTTATTATTTCTTTCTTGTTGACTCTACTCTGTTTTCTAATCACTGTGCTTCCTTCGTTGTTTTTTTTTCATTTGTCACACTTGAGCTAAGGGTCTTTAAAAAAAATCTCTCTACCTTCGTAAGATAATAGTAAAGTATGCTACCCTTCCTAAACTCCACTTTGTAGTATTTCACTAGGTATATTTTTTTATTTTTGGGGGGGTGGGGGGTGGGGGGGAGGGCACTATGAAGATATGCAATATGTTTCATCAGAATGGCTTATGTTATGGACTCATAGGTTTTATTAGAGGTGGCAAATAAGCCCAAATATAAGCAACCCGCCCATAATTTTATGGGTTGGATTCAGTATGATTTAGAATTTAGCTAATTTTCAGCCCAATACAATTTAACTCATCATAAAATAATTTTGAGCTAAGCCCGATAAGATTCTCACTTTAGTCCAATATATCATTTGTTTTATGTTTAATACTAGTCTTAAATTAAGCAGGTTAAATTAGACGGGTCATGAGCCAACTCGAATTTTAGCCTATTTGAGCCCAACCCATTTGAGTCCAAAGTACATTTGGATGGGTCAAGACCCAAGCCAATATTTAATGCAACCCATTTTAACCTCCTTAATTTCAAACCAGCCAACTCATTTAACATCCCTAGATTTTATGGTATTTTAATATGTGATTGTAGTCAATTATAGGTTTCAAGGGTTTTAGGTGTACCATGCATTTTTGGGGTTTGATTTTTTTTTTAATGACAAAATTCTCAGTATAGAAACATTTCCTTAATTAGTCTAATCAACTTTCTAAGAAAATAAGATTGCCGTAAATAATATTTTTAGATAATAATGTCTGAAATTAATGAAACTTCATAGCACTATATCCTAAGACAACTTTATTAATTTTTTGTCATTGCTCTTACACTTTTTGTCTTCTCCTCTTGAAATATATGAACAATAGACAATGCACATATTAGTTGACGATGGAAGGATTAGTAGATATAAAGATCAAAGATAAATAATGATTTCATTTCAATGACTATCTCAATTGTTATCATTTCTTTTATTTAGTTACTTTTCTCAAATAATAATTATAATTTTTTTCTATATTATTGATGATTTATTTGAATTTTTTTTATAGAATTTTGAAAATTTTACTTACTTATTTTCTTAGAAATAAAATCATGAAATTAAAGACACATGAATTATATGTCTCATCAATCCATGAGACTTATGCTTTGTATTTTGGAGCTTACGCCTATTCTGTACTATCTAAAATGCCTCGCCTCGTGCCTTTTGCCTTTTAGAACACTAAACTGACAGAATCAATAAAGAATGGTATTGCAAGAACAAAACAAAAATTAGTACTAATACTTTGTCTTGTGTTTGAGCTATGTCATCGTTAATTAATTACTTGTTAACATTTCGTTTTTAAATCAATTTTTTGTTAATTTGGTAAATGTTCTTACAACCAACCCATTAGGAGATACTGACAAGGAAAACTATTAGAAAAAATATTCAATATTAACACTAAACATTAACTTAAAACTAATTATCTGTTTGAAAAGTCATTTGGTAATCGAAATTAGTATCCTATTTGTTTGCCACAATATAATTATAATGTAATAACAAGTATGTTGTTTGATTGTACAAGTGTAATTACAAGGTTATATAAGATTTTTTTAAAAAATTAATTATCTAAATTAAAATGTTATATTAGATAAAAAAGAATATTTATAAATAATATTAAATTAAATATTTAAGAGAAATATTGTCTTTTGAAAAAATATTAATTCGTAAACATATGTTCTTAACTAATATTGTAAAAAGAAATTAATTCATGTTTTTTAAATTCGTATATTTTAATTAAATTAGTTATAAAAAATAAAATACAAGTTTAATGAAACATATGAAATGCAATATTTGACAAAGATATTAAGTACTATAAATATAATGTCATAGCAAAATTATTAAAATATTTGACAAAAAAATGATCTATCAAATCTAACTAAAAAACAAATGATTTTTAATATAAATTAAATATCAACTCATATACTACTAACACAAATTAAATTAAAAATATAAAATAAATTCAAAATAAAAAATTAACATAATACTCTATGTCAAATTTCAACATAATCTATATTATATGAAAAGCGTTGAAGACCCATAATAATATTGTTTGAATTTTTTACTTTCATTAAAATACTCATCTTTAGACAAAATTGTATTTTCATCATTTTTTTCATTATTATATCATCATTCTAAAAATATTAAAATATAATAAACATAATAAAAATTAAATAGGAAAGATTTTCTTATTATGGTTAAATTCCTAGAAAGAGAATCTTTTTTCAACTAAAATAGACTTAATCCAAAAAGAAAACAGTCAAAAAAAAAACTTTCAACTAATAATAAAAAAAGTTTAAAAAAATAAAAAAGTCCAAAAAAAAAAAGATTTTATAATCGTCCAAAAAAATAGGCAAAACTTTTAAAAAAAATAGACTTGATCAAAAAGAAAATAATGAAAAAGACTTTGATAATAATAATCAATTTTTTTTTAAAACAAAAACAAATAAACTATCCAAAAAATAGACAAAAGAAAGCTCCAAAAAATATGAAAAAAGGGTCAAATATTTTTTCTAACAATTTACCAAATAATTAGGATTGAAACAAAATAACATATGAAACATAAAATTCTACAATCTAATGCTAATTCCAATTAGACAACATCACTAAAACACATATTATCTATGTAAGGAGTAAATCTATATTTATGTCTAAGCAACATGCTTATACACTGATGGATTTAGAGTTAATAATATTTTTCTCTCTTTCATAATGTTATATTATCACATAATTTATATGCATATTGGTTGATAATTTGTTCGCAATTTTATTGGCTTCAATTTTTATTTGTATGTATGCATGCATGCTTGGAAGGAATAAATGTGTTTTTTTAAAAGTTCCAAGAACTTTCAGAATATGACTCTACAGCGTTCACCCAAAGGAACTATAAATTGGTATTCAATATAAACTATAGCACTCAAGTATACAAATCAAATTATTGAACCTACTACGTTCGTTCTCTTGGTAAAATCTCAAATAAAAAAAATAAATGATAAGTAAATATGTTATTATTTAATTATATTATACTGTAATAGAAAATATGAATATATTGATTACAATTCATATCGATATAGATAGAAGGTGAACATGAATTTAAAACTCAATGATAAACTAAGATTGCGGATATACCCTTTGCCCTTTGTCGGGAAATTACACTATGTAGAAGTCAAATTTTGATTTTATACCTAAATATATTAAGATTGACACTGCTTGATTCAACGTACATGGTTGGATTAGCGGTTCAGGGGTTGTAGGTTCGCTATGTTGTCGATCTGGGTTCGACTCCCTCTGGATATCATTTATTTTTAGCAGTTTTTCCAAGCAAAGCTGACCCTTTTTTTTTTTAAAGTTAGCGATTGACCCTGTTTTTTCCTTATTTAACTTGTGTGTTTTTTTCCTTATTTAATTCTACATTGTTTCCTTTTTTTTTTTTAATTTGCGTTTCTTTTACTTATTTAACTAGTATATTTTTTTTCCTTATTTAACAGCTGAATTTTTTTACTTTATTTTTTAATAACTAAAACTTTTTTTCTCTCTAATTTTTAAATAAATGACTTAAATTAAAATAGATTATTTTTCGGCAATGAAGTTTATCAAGAATGCCTTACGGAATCGGATGAATTCTGAGCTTTTGAGCGGTTGCTTGGTTCCTTACCCCTTGTTTGGATGGTTGTTACTCGTTGTATTGTATTGTATTATTAGTTTAAGTACAATGTTTATTTTGATTGTTACTTAAATTTCATTGTATCGTATCATTTAATTCCATCGTTAGGTAACGACGAAAAGACCCATTTTATGTAACAACCGATTTGGTGTGGTTGTATCGTTACTTTAATATCTTCTTCTTATTTTATACTTTATTTATTTAATAATTTTACTTTATCATTTACCTTATCTTTTCATGAAATTCACCGCATACCCTTCAGTTTTTTATTAGTTTATCATTCAAATTATGTATGTATGACATTATGTAATGATGAAGAACGATACAAATATTGTAGTCATTGATACAATACCGTACGATACAATACGATACACTATGAAACAATACATAACAACCATCCAAACAAAGTGTTAAGTAAAAAAAGATATATTTATTAATATTTCTAATGATGCTATTGTAAAGACATTTCAAGAGATAAAACTGCATCAGTAAGATTGTGACAATGTAATTATGTTTTGTTTACACTAGTAAAATTTATTTTGTTAATTTTTTTTGTGTGCTTAGTACTTTATATTTTGACACCCCTTAATGTAAATCTTGACTCTGCCATTGCACTTATTAACTTGGGTTGTAGTACAGTGGTAAGACTGCTCCATTCTTAAAACACTTAAAACCAGTTAAGGAAAAAAACATACATAGAATCAGAAGTTTCAATTATTTTGTCTACTGTTATTGTCAAATAGAATGAAGTTGATTTGTATCCTATGATATGAATAGAAAATAACGCATTTTTAAATATTAATTAATGTGGTACACACGTGCAAAACATGTACATTAAACTAATATACATAAATATGATTTCAAGAAAAATGAAACTTCATATAACAATAAATTCAACTTTAATTTAAAAACTAGAATATTAATAAAATCATACTAGTTAAAAAAGAATAAACATAGACTAAATTTTTTTTAAAAAAAGATAATGTGAAAATCTGAATGGAATCACATGAAGTAAAGGTTGAGAATGAGAAGAAAATAAAATTAAATGTTATAAAATAATATTAAAATAATAAAAACTAATTTCAAATAAATAGAAATTAAAAAAAAAATTAAAAAGTAATTAGCTTGTCATTACAACCTACAATTCACAACCTCACCCTGTGAACTGGAAAGTGTAATTATCCCTAGCCAATTAACCATTAACTAAATAACTATCTAACCAACCAAACATGTTAAACAGTGTAATTATAACCAATTACATCAAATTCAATTACCAGAATAACTTTTCAAATATGCCTTAAATAAATAATTATAAACATTGCATTGTGGCAAGCTAATATCTCAAAAGTAATTTCAGGCTTATAGAGATGCAATCATTGTGGCCAATCACTCCCCAAGATTCAATTGTTACTGATAAACATGTGCACATATGACATAAAATTTAATTTGGAGATTGCACAAATAGTTGCCATGAAACTCTTTATAGAAAAAGAAAGGATGAGAGCATTTTTAATGATAAAATATACTCAAAAGCAACGTACTTGGACACTTAATATACAATTAGGCCTATTGTGTATCTCACATTAAGTAAATCGACTTCGTTTACCTTGCAAGCCTCTTTTCATGTGCGCAAGGTCATTCCCCTTCGCTAGACCTTTATGAGCTCCACAATAAATAATTCGAAAAAAGGATCAAAATCTCTTTAATCTATACAAAAAATTAAAAAGAAAATATCTTATGTTTATTATTTGGTGGTGCAGACTTGCCTACTGCGAGTTATCTTTCTTGTAGTGATTTGTGAATTATTGTATAGGAATAAAAATAACGATTGCGAGTTTCCCTTATAATAAAAAAAAATTAGTCCATAATGCCTCTACAGTCAATACATTGTTCCAAATATATCTATCTAAGCATCAACTCCACAAATCCCAAAGTCAAATTACTATTTTACCCTCACTTGTTTAATTACTATTTTCCCTCAAAAAATATATTTCAAATGCTAAATTACCTTTTTACCCTCTAATAAAATTTTAAACCTAATGCACACTTCTTCTACTGACCTCCCCTTGAGCATGAACAGATCTTCTTCCAAACATTGTGACCCCAGGCTCTTTCAAATCAACCGGTACTTCCTCATGAACTTTGCAACTCCCGCCCCTTCAGCCCCACCGGCCACCACTTCACTCTATATAAACAGCCACTCCGATCATCTTCCCCATGAAATATCTCCCAAATGTTCTGCAAACCAGATATTACTCGCACGCTTCGTTCACTTTCACAGATTTTAACTTCCAATAAACTTTCTTCTCCTTCACCCCTTCCTTCTGTGTATGCAGATTAGATGATGAGTTCCTCCTGTTTTTGCAGATTCCACAGTGCCTACCTCTTCGAATCATCTTTTGTCGCCATCATCGAGTTGTAAGTCTTTGAATTTCTCCAAATAGCACCACATCTCTACTCCCACCGCTGTATCGTCTCCTCCTGCCCACGCCCAAAATTTGTGATCAATAAGTCTACACATTCGACAACTTAATTACTGACCATTTTCTGCCCTCTTATTAGTTATTTCGTGATGTGTGTATCCATTTGGATACAAAGTGAGGTATCATCGCATGTTACCTGATCAAGGATCGTCACTATATCCTAAGAAAACAAGCATCGTCACTTTCAAGTTCAACTTCTACCTTTTGAACAATCAGTGTATCAAATAGAAACAACCCTTCGCTATCCTCTTGCTAAATAAATAGGTATATGCCATTGCATCTCTTATTTTAAGACAATGCCTTTGTCTATACAACATTTTTCTTCACTGTGTCCTTGTTTTTCTTTTAAGCACGAACCATCTTCTTTAATTTGTTATAGTTTTCCCTTTAAGTGCAGATTCTCCGTACCAAAAAGATTTCCTCAACTCCCTAACTGATTGTTTCTGCTTTGGTGAAATCACTCACCTCCGCAAAGGGATTTTGGTGAAATCACTCACTCACCGTCGCTTCCAACACTCACAATCTGACATGCCAACCTCAACCAAATCCTCTTCAGTTGAGACAAATATGGTTGATAATCCCATTTTCAAATATGAATAGATTCTCTTTATTATTATTATAAATATAGCTTGTTTTTCTTCCACCTTATCTCCACAGCCTCTCTTTTTTAGAAACTCTATATGTCACAGTTCAAACACGCATCAATCTCTAACGTCGAGCAAGCATCGATCTCTAACGTCGAGCAAGCATGTATCTCATGTTAATTTGCATTACAAAAATTCTGCCTTTACAAACACATCAACTATTTGTTATGCGTTTCTTCCTTTTTACACAGATTCCTGCCTTTCACAGAGTTGCTTCCCTGCAAATCACACTTACACTTAGCCACCTATAAAATATTGCTCTTGGTGTATTCATAGTATGAACTTATTAACAAGTTTCGAAAGTATCAAACTTCCCAATGATCTTCTCTTTGGTGTAATGGGGTATCAACTCCTTAAGTTGCTTAGGTTAATAAGACTTATTAAGAAACTAACTACCTTTTCACATGATCATTGATACTCGGCCCTTATTGATTTATACTGTACCAAATCTCCTTTGTTGTATTTTGCAATATGTGATGTAGGATGCTTGAAATTTTGAGACTTCATGCTGAGGGTCCTTTGAAAACACTAGTATTATAAGAAACTGTCAAAAATACTCAACTGGATCTATGAAAATTATTTCAAAAATGATCTAACAACTTCAACAATGAAACAGAGCAGACTTAAGTTTTGAAATGTTTGCTATATTATTTCTACAGTTTGTTAAGGATACCAACCTGTCTCCATACTTCTGTGAGCATTAGAAAAAAAATAATTCAAACATAAACACAACACGATAAACTAATAGTGTCGCTTTTCTTGTACTGAACATCATTTGGCGCTATAATCGGATCGATCCTTCATGAGAAAAATATTTATTATATCACACTATGAGTTCAAATACTATCCGTCAATGCATGTGTACCTTTGTCTAATTTAATTATTGATTAATCATGCTTTTACTTCTGTGAATCTCTTGGTATTCTTTTTGTGTTGCATTTTCCTATTCAAAATCACTACCGTAGAGTAACATTTCTATCATATCATTTATACAGTAAATATTATAGACATCGTTAGAAGACTATTGTACATGAGTTTAAATATAAGAAATATTACAGTAAATTCTCAAAAAAGACAAATTTCTCATGTCTATGTTGTGACTTAAATTTCATTCATATTAGTAACTGTTGATGTGGGAACGAAAAACTATTAGGATAAATAGTGTTCCAATAATATATAGTTGGTGTTTAAGTTTTATGCACATCCAAGATTCCATGAGTGAAAAAATTTAGCAAATTAATCCTTTTGTTTGGCGGAGATCTACTTATCGATTTTCATATGTTTGTTGGCTTTACATTTTTTTAAAATATAAATGATTAACATTTCATAGCTTATCACTACTAATGGATAAAACGTATAAAAAAATGAATATTTAATCTGTGAGTACAAAGGTAGTTTAATCATTATTCAAAAGAAAAATAAAATTAATGATTGTTTGATATCTAAAAATTTAATATTATCCTAACTAAAAATTCAATATCTAAAAAAAAGATAGCAACATAGAAGTGAAATTCATACAAAAACTGTGTACCCCATACTAATATAAGAATGAAAGCAAATATATTGATTAACAATTTAACATACACATATTATCCTATTAGATTTATGACATTTGAGTTGATGATTTTCACCTTTATAACAGTAGCTTCTACACAAGGTCTCGTAATTAGATAGGACACAACAAAGACACACTTGATTCTCAATTAGTTACTTACAAATTGCTAAACCTTTGCCGACAAATGCACACACAAATGAATTGAATAAGAAACTTTGAATAGGACAAGCTTCGATTTCGGATTTAAATCGGTCGCTTAGTTTGGTGCAATGAAGTATTATTTACAAATCTATATTAGATGAGCTGACATTATACGCTATAACTAATCACATTAGCAAGAAACAAAGCTAAAATTATACTATTTTCCATAGTCAATATTTTGATAAAATATTGTACAAACATAGTTAAGCGATCATACAAATCTCAAAATTAAGAATACATGTGCAACGCCCGTGCACTGAATCTAGTATATATATATATATAGACATAATAGTGATGTAGTGATTTAGGCTGCAATGGATTTGCGACATATATTTTCATCACATATTTATCAAAACAACAAAAAGAATCATCAAATAGCATTTTAAAAATACCAACAAAATAATCCATCACTGTGGCAACCAATCTCATTTGATGCTGAGACGTCAATAAACTTGCCATGGAAACCAATTATTCCGTCGCTAAAAGGTTAATGCAAGCAAAGTAGTAACATACACTATTCCGTAGCTATATATTATTTCTTTTAGTAATGGAAAAGGGATAATAGGAAATTGTTTCTTGCTTGCATTATCAAAAAATAAAAGTATAAACACTGAGGGGTCGTTGGTACAAATATCAATAACTCAGAGATTAGTAATGCAGAAATTATTTTTTATCAAGTGTTTTGTTCATTCTTTCTCACCTAATCTTGTGGTTAGTTTAAAATTGTATAAAAAGTTTCTTTTCAATTATATCCATAAATTATTAGGGAGTATTCTATTTCTTGTAATTGAGTCAAGCTAGATAATTGCTGGAGAATATTATTTTTTGTAGCCTTTTAACTAACTTGGAGAAGAACAATTTTGTTGTCATATTTGCTACTTTCTCATTTGAGTTATTTGAAGATAAATAATTGTATCTTAATAAATTGATTACTCACAAAATGTTAATTTTTAAGTTAATAAAGATAGAACATCTGCTTTTAAAATCAAAAAGGTCTTAAACAATAATAAGATTGAATAAACCATCTACGTTTACCCATAAAAATTACAAGTTATAGTTTTAAATGGAATTAACATCTTAAATCACTCAACTTTAAAAATTTATCTAGAAAATTTATTGAGCTTTATTTTGTATAATAAAATCACTCAATAAACCATTTGTATCAACAAATTCACTCAACTAAATTAATTATCAAAACAAAATTTTGACATGATAATTTTTTTTATATTACGTAAATATGAGCCCATAAATGAATAAAATTTAAAAATTAGATATGACAAAAAATTATTTTATATTATGTAAATATGAACTCAAAAATTAAAAAAAATTATGAATTAATTTATTTAAATAAATTTACTACTATAAAACTATAAATATAAAATTAAAAAACTTTAAAAAATAATTAA
>JAOTQJ010002399.1:0-18873 GCA_025642045.1 Solanum sejunctum | reverse complement strand
ATGAAAATTTGCAGTTTGAGTTTATTTATTTTAAATGCTTCCGCAAGTTATATTTATTATTCCTTTTTGAATTAAGGGTGACTTGTTCTGGTGGGATTGAGCAAGTGCCATCACGCCTAATTTTTGGGTCGTGACAAGTAATCACCAAGACCTTTTTTCCGCACTGAACCAAGTCCACTGTAATACCCCTCATGTGCTTCAAAATACCTTATAAGTGTATTTCTCGAATAACTCAAATACTATGCGTGATTTCAAAAATCTAACTTCATAGTCTTGTTTAGGGGGCAAAATTATGTGGAAAAAGGGTAGCCCCCCAATTATAGAAGACCCATAGCGAAAACATTTTTTGCAACAGGAGACCTAGGTAGTGTGCCTGTGCATCCTTAATTAGTGCGATGTGCCTGGGGCGCGCCTGTGTGTAATTAGGCCCTTCGCGCCTGGTCCCTATGGGGCATTGGGCATAGACCAGCGTAGTTTTTCCTTGTTTTTCTTGTTTTATCCAAGGCAATTTGGGCAATAACCCAGTGCCCATTTAAATATGAAAACCCTCATCCTTAGCCATTTTTCAACTTATGAACCTTCAAAACTCTCTAAAAGCCTCTCAAAAACCTCAACCTATACTCCATTTAATCTCAAGAATCTGAAGCACAGGTTTTGGAATTCAAGAACCCAATTCAAGCCTCAAGTCTTATCAAGTTAATTCCAAAACCTTTCAAAGGTTAAGGTATGTGAGTTTCATTCATGGGTTCCTTCCACCCATGAAGCCAAACGTCCCCCCTTTATCAAATTTTATGATTTTAATGTTAGATATTTTATCATTATAAATGTGATTGGAGTTTGATTCTTCAAGTGTTGATTAAATATGCATGAATGTTTATTAAAGCTATTTTCATGAGTTGATTTACACCTATTGAGGTTATACATGAGGATGAATTATGAGACTATGAATGATGGTGAATTTTAAGATGATTTTAATGATGCCCAAATTGAGGGTTTTGCTACTATCCAGGTAGGTTGATTTAAATGACTTCAAATCAAGTTGATTGTATTCCTTTTTGTCCTATACTCCTAAATTGTATGATTTTAAGCATAAGTATGCAGACCCACCATGTTTGAGTAAATTTGCATGAATATGAATCTTATGTTGATGAATGACTATAGCATGATTTGCAAGACAAGTGTTCTTATGATAAGTTATGGGCTCCCAAGCATGTATTGAATTCATTATAAGTCTCTATGATCTACAAGTGAATTATTGAGCTCTTATGCTATGTTCTATTCTCATGTGATTTATGACACTTACTAGAAGGGATTATGAACTAAATTGTATGCCTCACCCTCTAGTACAAGGCAAATGTCTACATGAAGGGGTTATGAACTATGTTGTATATCTCACCCTTATGTACAAATTAATGCTATGCAGCATCTTATGCTTATATGAAGAGGTCATGACCTATTCTATACCTCCACCCTCATGTACTATCCACTACCTACTAGAAGGTATTATGACCTATGCTATATTCCTCACCCTCTAGTACAAGGTATTTGGATGAGCTATTGAAGTCACTTTATTGTATTGATTAAGTTATGCAAGTATGATTATTTCCAAGAGTGTTTACGCCTTAGCATTTATTATACATGCCATGTTGAGTTCATGTTTTTGATTATGATTATACATCTTGATTTTTATGCTTATGATCCTGGTTGCATTGCACCTCATATACATAGTACATTTCAAGTACTAATACATACTCTATTCCTACATGATATCACCATGTAGGTACCAGAGTTCCTATTAATCTGCTCCTCTACGTGGCTAGTCGGATCGTTGAAGTTAGCTTTTGGTGAGTCCTTATATTTGGGGATAATATCTATCTTCGTTCGTGTTTATGTTAAGACTTTATCATGTATATTTTGGATACTTATCTATGAGGGTGAGTTCGGGAGATGTCTTGGCCCCTGCCATATCTACTAGTAGAGGTGGTGTTGGATATTATATTAGTGTGTATTTATGAGCTTGACTCCTATTGCGCTATACTAATGTGAAAGTCTCCCTTAGTCCCACTTCCCTTGTGTTATTACTTATGGTTATTTTATTTTGCGTCTGCAACCAAGGATGTGTATGTGATATGCTAAGAGGCTTTTCTGGGTTCCTTCGGGTTCCTCATTCGCCGTGTCACATCTAGGCCCTAGGCTTGGGTCATGACAAGTTAGGTATCAGAGCACTAGGTTGTTAATGGTCCTCAAATTTCCAACACACCTTACCAAGAGAAGTCTTTTTCATGGTTGTGAAGTGCGCCACAACTTTGAATAGGTGGCTATGAGGCATTTTAGGAAATGTTTCACTTCTTCATTATCTATGTTGTGCTCTAGATATAAAGATAAGGCTTCCTCCCCTAACGAATGCTCTTTTGCTATTTTAGACCATGACACTACTAAGAGGGAGACCACGGAGGGCCCGTACACTCGAGGAGGGTTCAAATCATCAAGCTCCTCAAGGAGAAGGGGCTACACAAGTTGAATTCCAGAATACCATCACCATGTTGGCACATGCTATGACCAATCAATTAAATCAAGGGGTCCAAGCTCCTTATGCTCCTACTTTGGCCTCAAGGATGGAACTTTGTAAGGATGAACCCTCCATAGTTTCATGGTTCCAAAATGGAAGAGGACCCCCAAGAGTTCATTGATGAGATGTATAAGTTGCTTGCTATTATGGGGGTGAGTTGGGAAGAGAAAGCGGAGCTTGTGGCATATCAACTCAAAGGTGTTTCCCAAATTTGGTTTGCTCAATAGAAACTTAAGAGGTGGAACAATGACCCTATCCCATGGGAGGAATTCAAGGCCGCCTTCCTCAATCGATTCTTTCCTATTGAGTTGAGAGAGGTAAAGATGACGGAATTTATAAATCTCAAGAAAGGCTCTATGAATGTGAGGGAGTATTTCCTCAAATTTGACAAATTCTCAAAGTATGCTCCTTACTTGGTTGCCGATCCTAGGGCAAGAATGAACAAGTTTGTCAGAGTGTTCATTTGGTGAGTGAAGAGTGCCGCACCGCTATGCTTATGGGTGACATGGACTTATCTCAACTCATGACCTAAGCCGAAAAAATTGAGGGGGAGAAGATTAGAAAGAGGAGAAGTGGGAAGTCCAAGAGAGCTCGGTTTGATAGTAGCTTCCAAGGTGCTAAGGGTGGCCGTTTCCAACAAAGTTACAAATGTCAAGGCTAAGGGTCCTCTCATGCTCCAAATAAGAGGTTTGCTAATGATAAAGTGTTTAACCCAAGGTTCCAAGGTGGAAATAGTGGGGAAAGTTTTCCAAGATGCCCAAGATGTGGAAAAAATCATAATGGCAAGTTCTTGAGGAACTCAAATGCTTGCTATGGGTGGGGGAGAGTAGGCCACAAGCTTGTTGATCGCCCTTATGCTCAAAACAAGGGAAAGGATGGTAGTCCTCAAGGACAAGGTGGTTATGTTGATCAAAGGGCTCAAGGTGGTCAATAAGGGGGTACTCCATATCACAATCAATTTTATGCTCTTAAAGGGAGGCAGGGAGTGGATGAGGTGCCTGAAGTTATTGCTGGTATGTTAAAGATTTTTTATTATGATGTGTATGTATTATTAGATCCAAGTGCCACACTTTCCTTCATTACTACTTTTGTTGCTACTAAACTTCATGTTTGCTCCGAATTGTTGTGTGAACCCTATGAGTTGTCTACCCCCATTGGTGAGTCCATTGTTGCTAGAAAAGTCCATAGGGGTTGCCCAGTGTCTATATTGCATAAAGACTTGCCTTGTGATTTTATTGAACTTAACATGGTGGATTTTGACATTATTCTTGGTATCGATTGGTTACATGCATATGATGCTTCTATTAGTTGTAGAACTCATAAGGTTAGGTTCCAAATTCCTAAATGAGTCCATCTTTGAGTGGGAAGGTCATGATTCTGTGGTTAAGGGTTGATTCATCTCTTGTCTTAAGGCCTGGAAATTAATTTCTAACGGTTGCATTTACCATCTTGTAAGGGTAGGGATGTTGAGTCTAAAGTCTTTCCTATTTAGTCAGTTCAGGTGATCAACGGGTTTTTTGATGTCTTTCCCGATGAGCTTCTCATTGTTCCTCCCAAAAGGAAAATAGACTTTAGTATAGACCTCCTCCCCAATATACAACCCATTTCCATTCCTCCTTACTGTATAGCCCCGACGAAGTTAAAGGAGTTAAAAGACCAATTGAAGGAATTGGTTGAGAAGGGTTTTATAAGGCTTAGTAAGTCACCTTGGGGTGCACCAGTGTTGTTTATGAGAAAGAAAGATGGCTCACTTAGAACGTGCATCGATTATCGGCAACTCAATAAGGTCACTATAAAGAACAAGTATCCTCTACCAAGGATAGATAACCTATTTGATAAACTACAAGGGGCTAGTCATTTTTCTAAGGTTGATCCTCAGTCCAGATACCACCAAGTGAGGGTGAAGGAATGTTATATTCCCAAAATGGCTTTTTGGACTGGGTATGGGCATTTTTAATTTATGGTGATGTCATTTTGGTTAACTAATACACCAATAATTTTTATGTATCTCATGAATATGGTATTTAAATCCTACCTTGATATGTTTGTGATAACCTTCATAGATGACATACTGATTTATTCCCGAAGTGAAGAGGAGCATGTGAATCATTTGAGGGTGGTGTTGCACATTTTGAGGGATAAGAAGTTGTTTGCTAAATTTGATAAATATGAATTTTGTTTGAAAGAGGTTTCATTCCTAGGGCATGTGGTGTTAGATGATGAAATTAAAGTGGACCCTAAGAAGACGGAAGTGATAAGAAATTGGCCTAGGTCATTGACTCCGATTGATATTAGAAGTTTCTTGTGTTTATTAGGGTACTATCGGTGATTTGTGAATGGTTTCTCTTCTATTGCTTCCCCTATGAAAAAATTGACACAAACGAAGGAAAAAATTGTTTGTACTGATGAATGTGAAAAAGGTTTTCAAACTTTGAAAGACAAGCTTATCTTAGCTCCCATTTTTAGCTTTACTGGAAGGGCTATAAGGGTTTGTGGTTTAATGTGATGCTTCAAGGATTGGTTTGGGTTGTGTATCGATACAAAATGGTAATTTATAGCATATGTTTCTTGGCAACTAAAGGTACAAGAGTGTAATTATCCCACCCATGATCTCTAATTAGCGGTCGTGGTGTTTGCTTTGAAGATATGGTCTTATTATTTGTATGGGGTTCATGTAGATGTATTTATCGACCATAAGATCTTCAATATGTTTCACACAAAGGGATTTTAATTTGAGACAAAGAAGGTGGTTAGACCTCCATAAATATTATGACATAAGTATGCACTATCATCTCAACAAAGCTAATGTTATGGCCGATGCTTTGAGTAGATTATCCATGGGTAGTGTAGCTCACATTGATTAAGGAAATAAAGAGGTGGCTAGAGAGTTCATTGGTTAGCTAGGTTAGGGATTAGGTTGAATGAAGTTGAAAATGGATGTGTAGTGGTTATTGATGGTTCCAAATCTTCTTTGATTGAAAAGGTCAAGTCCAAACAAGACCTTGATCCCGCTTTGCTAGAAATGAAAGCTTTGGTGAAGGATAGTAAAGTGGTGGTTTTCTCCCAAGGGAGAGATGGTGTTCTTAAGTACCAAGGTAGGTTTTGTGTGCCTAATGTTGATGACTTGAGGGAGTTGATTTTGAAAGAGGCACATAATTCGTCGTACTCGATCCATCCCAGTTCCAAAAAACTATATAGATACTTGAGGGAGATTTATTGATGGATGGTATGAAGATGGATATTGCCAAGTTTATAGTCGATTGTCATAATTTCCAACAAGCGAAAGACGAACATCGATGGCCTAGCCAAAGACATAGAAATTCCTACTTGGAAGTAGGAAGAGATCAACGTAGATTTTATGATTGGTTTGCCAAAGACTAGGAAGCAGTTTGATACTATTTGGGTTATTGTTTATAGGATGACAAAGTCGGCACACTTTCTACTGGTTAAAACAACCTATGGTGTTGAAGATTATACCAAGATATGTATTCATGAAATGGATAGGGTGCATTGGGTACCATTGTCTATCATTTTGGATCATGGTCCTCAAACGGATGGTCAAGCCAAAAGGAAAATTCAAACTCTTAAGGATATGCTTAGGGCTTGTGTTTTAGAGTTCAAAGATAGTTGGGGTGAACATCTTCCACTCATTGAGTTTGCTTATAACAATAGCTGCCACTCTAGTATTGGCATGTCCCTCTTTGAAACTTATATGGTAGGCATTGTAAATTCTCGGTTAGGTGGTTTGATGTAGGGGAAATGGCCTTGTTAGGCTCAAATTTGGTTATGGAAGCTTTGGAGAAGGTGAGGTTGATAAGCGAGAGATTTAAGACGGCTTAAAGTAGGCAAAAGTCCTACTCCAATGTGAGAAGAAGAGACCTTGAGTTTAATGTTGATGATTGGGTATACTTGAAAGTCTCACCCATGAAGGGTATGGTTCGGTTCAGTTAAGCAAGAAAGGGAAATTGAGCCCAAGTTTGTGGGACCATATAGAATATTGAGGAGAATTGGTAAGGTTGCATATGAATTGGAGTTGCCTACGGATATGAGCAAGGTTCATTCTGTCTTTCATATATCTATGTTGAGGAAGTGTATGGGCGACTAAAGTGCTATATTGCCCTTCGAGGTTGTGGGTACTCTGGAGGATAACTTAACCTATGAGGAGGTCCTAGTAGAGATATTGGATAGGCAAGTGAAAAGGTTAAAAATAAAGGTATGGTATCTATCAAAGTCCTTTGGAGGAATTATCAAGTTGAAAATGTCACTTGGGAAGCCGAAACAAACATGAAAAAGTAATATCCATACCTCTTTCACTCCACTCAAGACAAATGTAACAATTTAAGTCCTATCTATTATTTTAAACCTTAGGCTCCAACCCCCATGTCATTTTTGCATGCATACATGTTCATGGCGACAAGTTTTGATGACTTATGATGCATATGTGTGAAACTTTTTAAGAATGATCTTTAAGTGCATTTGTTGCATTCATGTTAGGCTGGAAGTCTCACGATTACTTCACTAACATATGTTTCTTTGTCATTTGGGGATGAATGTTCCAAAGGGGGAGATATTATAATACCCCTCATGTGCTTCGAAATGCCTTATAAACATATTTCTCAAATATCTCATAAATCATGTGTGATTTCAAAAATCCAACTTCATATTCTTGTTTAGGGGGAAAAATTATGTGGGAAAAAGGTAGCCTCGAAATTTTACAAGACTCGTAGAAAAAAATAATTTTTGCAATGGGGGCCCAAGGCAAAGTGCCTGCACGCCCTTAGTGTGACGTGCCTGAGGAGCGCCTGTGTGTAATCCGGCCCTTTGTGCCTGGTTTGCGTTGTGCCTAGGGCGTAGAACAGTAATTTTCCCCTGTTTTTCTTGTTTTGTCCAAGGGCATTTGGGAAATAACCCAATGCCCATTTAAACGTGAGAACCTTCATCCTTATCCATTTTCAAATCAAGAACCTTCAAAACCCTTTCAAAACCTCTCAGAAACCTCAACTCAGGATCTAGTCAATCTCAATAATCTCAAGCACAAGGTTTGGAATTAAAGAATCCAACTCAAGTCTCAAGACTTGCTCAAGTTAATTCCAAAAATTTCAAGTTTTAAGGTATGTGGGTTTCATTTATGGGTTCCTTTCACCCATGAAGCCAAACCTCCCCTCTTTATCAAATTTCATGATTTTAATGTTTGATATTTTATGGGTAAACTTATTTATGCATTATAAATGTGGTCGGAGTTTGGATTCTTCAAGTGTTGATTAAATATGCATGAATATTTATTAAACCTATTTCTGTGAGTTGATTTACACCAATTGAGGTTGTGCATGACATGAATTATGAGACTATGAATGATGGTGAATTTTAAGATGGTTTTCATGATACCTAAATTGGGAGTTTTGCTACTATGAGGTGGGTTGATTTAAATGACTTCAAATCAAGTTGATTTTACTCCTTCTTGTCCTATACTCCTAAATTGCATGATTTTAAGCATAGGTATGCACACCTACCACATTTGAGTAAATTTGCATGAATATGAATCTTATGTTGATGAATGGTATTGCATGATTTGTAAGACAAAATCATGACAAGTGTTCTCATTATAAGTTATGGGCTCCCAAGCATGTATTGAATCCATGATAAGTCTCTATGATCTACAAGTGAATTATTAAACTCTTATGCTATGTTCTATTTTCACATGATTTATGATGCCTACTAGAAGGGGTTATAAACTAAGTTGTATGCCTCACCCTCTAGTACAAGGCAAATGTCTACATGAAGGGGTTATGAACTATGTTGTATGCCTCACCCTGATGTATGAATTAATGCTATACAACATCTTATGCTTACATGAAGGGGTCACGACCTATGCTATACCTCCACCCTCATATACTATCCACTACCTACTAGAA
This sequence comes from Solanum sejunctum, assembly GCA_025642045.1. Taxonomy (NCBI): domain Eukaryota; kingdom Viridiplantae; phylum Streptophyta; class Magnoliopsida; order Solanales; family Solanaceae; genus Solanum; species Solanum sejunctum. The sequence goes on along the minus strand of JAOTQJ010002399.1, from coordinate 10,392 downwards.
GGGGTTATGACCTATGCTATATTCCTCACCCTCTAGTACAAGGTATTTGGATGAGCTATTCAAGTCATTTTATTGTGTTGAACAAGTTATGCAAGTATGATTACTTCCAAGCATGTTTACACCTAAGCGTTTATTATACATGTCATATTGAGTTCATGTCTTTGATTATGATTATACATCTTGATTTTTATGCTTATGATCCTTATTGCACTGCACCTCGTAAGTACTAACACATAGTCTATTCCCACATGATATCACCATGTCGGTACCGGAGCTCCTATTGATCCTTCTCCTCTACGTGGCTAGTCGGATCGTTGAAGTTAGCTTTTGGTGAGTCCTCATATCGGAGGACAATATGTATCTTCATTCATGTTTATGTTAAGACTTTATCACGTATATTTTGAATACTTGTCTATGTGGGTGAGCCCGAGAGATGTCTTGGCCCCTGCCCCATCTACTAGTAGAGGTGTTGTAGGATATTATGTTGGTGTGTATTTATGAGCTTGACTCCTATTGCGCTATGCTAATATAAAAGTCTCCCTTGGTCCCTCTTCCCTTGTGTTATATTATTACTCGTGGTTATTTTATTTTGCTTGTGCAACCAAGGATGTGTATGTGATATGTTAAGAGGCTTGTTTGGGGTTCTTTTGGGTTTCCCATTCGCCGTGTCACATTCAGGCCCTAGGTTTGGGTCGTGACATCCACAATTAGAGACACATGGTTCGGGGCCTTACTGCCATAAAAAATGATTCACTAACTCTACTCAAGCTTCAATCAAAATTGAGACAAGTCAATCACGAGGTCTGAGGCATCAATGCACCGCAATAGTCGGTAAAGCGTGGGGAAATTGTTGACAATGGTATCACAAGTGCATAGTTATTGCCTAGCTACAAACAAGCTGCAGACTTAGTCTGCTATACCATTCTACAAGGATTTAAGCCTGCTGGAGCAAAGCCGGTGCATCTAAAGCAAGTTATTTATCCTAAACTAAGGCCAACATGTGACAATCATATATATATATATATATGGGGATGATGATATATATATAGATAGATATAAGGGGATGTACATCCCGCCTACGTAGCGCCACAAAAAATTAACAAATCTTTTTTATTTTAAAAATTCCAATTCTTCCTTTGCCACCCCTTTTACGCCTCCTCATCCAACACACCCTTTCCCCACCAAATTTCATAATGCGTCTTCCACCGCCAAACCCAAAAATAACCCACTGTATGCCTTATCACTGCCACTGATTTGATTACAAAGAAGATCCTTCGTCTTGGTATAAAATCCTTCTTCCCCACCTCATGTAATGTACTTTATCTCCATCGCCTTGGTAGAATATCCTTTTTCTCTACCTCATGTATTATACCCTATCTCTATCAGTCGAAAGAAGATTTTTTGCCACAGAAACTCCTCTTCTTCATGGATTCGAAACTTCACCGACACTTAATTAACAAATATTTTTTATTTTAAAAATTCCCATTCTTCCCTTGCCTTCCCTTTTACGCCTCGTCATCCAACGCACCCTTTCCCCACCAAATTTCATAATGCGTCCTCCGCCATCAAACCCAAAATAAACCCACTGTACGCCCTATCGCTGCCGCTGATTCGATTACAAAGAAGATCCTTCATCTTGGCAGAAATCCTTCTTCCCCGCCTCATGTATTGTACCCTATCTTCATTGCCTTGGTAGAATATCCTTCTTCTCCGCCTCATGTATTGTACCCTATCTCCATCAGTCGAAAGAAGATCTCCTGAAGAGGATTTTCTGCAACAGAAACTCCTCTTCATCATGGATTTGAAACTTCACCGCCGCTTATAGAGAGCCGCGCCTCCTCATACTTCACATCGCCACCTTTGGGTTTTCCCACAATTACAAAGTTGTTTCATGGACTTCGAATCATCGTGCAATTTTGTTATATATTTACCCTAGATGTCAACACGAAAAGGTAGTATAGAAGTCCAGGTGTTTGATGCGATTTTTCTTGGATCACATGCACATTATAAAGTGGCTCAAGTCATTAGTCACGTCTTCACGTTTCCGGCTATCCAAGATTACAACAAGTATTAATTTTGATGTGTTCTTTGGTTCAGTTAGTTCCTATGTTTAGATATGTTCAATCGACATCCATATTATTATGTTCTCCACCAATATTTTGGTAAGTTTATTTCAATTTCTCTATTTTGGTGTTTTAAGAATGCTTTCAACTAATTCTTCATCCTTGATTTTTCAGACTATTACATCGCGGTCGCGAAAACACACTCTTCATCACCCCGCAAAGGGAGTTGCGTCTCCAATTACGTAGACACTTCACCAATTGAGTTTCCATATAATTATAGAGGCGGCAAGAAGAACACTCTTTATCACTACGAAGAGAGAATTGGGCCTCCAAATTGGAGCCACAAAGCAAAAAACTTTCAAAGAAAACATTGCACAAAAAGGGAATTGCGGCTTACTGAAACGCTTCGCCAATTTTGCGACTTCTTTTAGCTCATCCTGAGGCATTTCATAAGTTGAGAGCTGAAGTTGACAGTAAAGTGGGGAACAAACGCTTGCTAAGCGAATCTGATTTCATAAACTTCCCTATTTGCAGTGTGTTATCAATGGGACACTGAGATTATACCCTCCAGTACCCGTTCTGTTGCCTCATTACTCATTAGAAGATTAGATTGTTGGTGGCTATGATGTACCAAAACATATGATCCTAATGGTTAATGCTTTGGCCATCGATAGGGACCCGTAGTTCTGTGATGAGCCAGAATGTTCAAACCAGAGAGATTTGAGGCAATGGAAGGGGTAAAAAAAAGGTTCAATTATGAATTTATGCCATTTGGAATGGGGAGAAGAGCATGTCCTGGATCCACAATGGCCTTATGTACCGTTTCATTTGTTTTAGGTTCTTTGATTCAGTCGTTTAATTTGGAAAATATGGAATTTGAGGAGAACTTGGATGCCTGCTATGATTCTAAAATCACTTTGAACAAGGATAAGTCGCTACTAGAAGCCACTTCTCCTCATACATCAATACCTGTTCGCAATTTATCACCACAAAAAGTGAGTTGCGCCTCTGCAGGATTTGTACCGCTAACATCAACAATTACAGAGACTCCAATAATAGCAAAGTCAGTTGCGCCTGCACAGTGGTTTTTCATATTACTGTTTATTAATATACCTTAAATCTAACATGTCAAGGTTCCCCTGGCTGATTTCTACTTTAGATCCCTTTCCTGGTGCTCTGATGTTGGAAATCCTTATCCCCTTTGGCAGAAGGCTCTTCTATGAAGAGGTCCTCAGTTTCTTCAACAGGTTGTTGATCAATATCGCTGCTCTCATCATCTGATGAAACCTTGGTGTTACCTTTCCTGGACTTCTTTTTCTCCCTTTTCTTTCTGAGATAAGCTTATAGAAGAACCTCAAAAAAAATTTCGGACATTATTGCGTTTGAAATCATCAGCCAAGTCATTAAATAGAGCTTTCTGAAGGTTACTTTTGATGCATGTAAATTATGATTGACAAGTTTTGGACTAAAATATTTGCCCTGTGATGTCCAGGTTGTATGAAAATACAAGTTGGCTTGCTTTGAGTTCCAACCAAGCAGCTATAACAACTGTAAAAAAATAACCTACTCCAAATTCATTGCATATGGAGAGAGAATCAAATTTTGAAATTACATGTTGACAGTTATGAATTCATACAGCCTAATTTTTCTACTGATAATGAAATCTATTTGGGGCAATTCCTCTCTTTCAAAATCAATAGCTGACGCCTATGTGAAAATAAATAATGACCGACTATTTAGAATTATTCAGTTGCCTATTAATGTGATAGAATATGTCGACTTATTATGGAATCCATCTACTATGACAACATTTGTTGGTAATATTCATTATTTGAATTCCAGATGAATATAGTACGATCTATTGTCTTATTAAAGAGGCTTACTAAACTTTAATACAAGAAACTATGACATGCATGAACTCTTATGAGTAAAATTGAATAGTGATTCTCCTATGTCTCCACTTAGAAAGACCATGCGACAACAAAGTCATAGTTGCATAACTTTGTAGACATATTTTAAATAGGTTGATGTTGCAAGTTTCAAAAAGTTGAAGTTATAAAATATAGATTGCTTCTCGGAACTATTAAATCAAATAAACTTAGAATGTGTGGTGGAAAACTTGTGCTTTTGAATTTTCAGAAACAAAATCATAGACCTGTAAACTAATTGGGTAAACAAAGAGCCACGTCTCTTCATACTTCAACACATATTCGCAATTTATCACCACGGAAAGTAAGTTGCGCCGCTGCAGTTGTTTTTACTGATTGCGCCTCTGCAGTAGTTTTTCATCTAACTCTTTGTTACTATATCTTAAGCCTATGATTACAAGGTCCCCCCGGTTGATTTCCACTTTAGAAGTTCCATAATGTTAAACTTTACGTACTTTTCGTATAATTTTAATGGTGTTTTCTTCGACTATTTCAGCTTTTGAACCTGAACTTCTGAAAATGTTGTACGATGAAGAGGTCACCTCCTGAAGAAGAAGTAACTGGAAGAGTATACTGAAAGTAAACTTCTATTCAATGAGGTTATTGTACTCAAAGGAAATAACAGGGTCTTCTGCATTTCCCACCTAAAAATTAAACTTGTGGCTCAACGGTTAGGCTTTTATAATCCCTCCGAGATTACACGTTGACAGTTATGCATTCGTACACCCTATTTCTACTTGCAATGTAATTGATATAGGGCTTGTATATAAAACACGCAAATGATTACTAAACTTTTCAAACTTTTGTTGGAAAAGAGGAAAACAAATAAAAACTTTGCCACTTTAGCTAAATTACCGCCACTTGGGCAGGTACAAAACTTATATATTTGCAATCACTTTGGTATAATTTCCCCATGGATACTGATTATAGGTGGAAGGTTAAGTGTTGCCCTGTTTCTTTCCTCCATCTAACACTTTTGACACATTCAAATAAACCTTTTTGATTGCAGTCAGAGCAAGTTGAATTCTTTCCCTGGAACAATCAAGTGCATACTCGATTTGAATTTTCTGGCGATAGTTCCTGAGGGCGTTATACAATACATTGAGTAAAAAAATTATATTCCAGCATAATAGATAATTACAACTATTCAGGAATGAATTTTATGTATCATCAAACTCAACAATCTTCTTTAGTTAATTATTTGTTCATAGTCATAGGGAGTTTGAAGATATGGTTTGGAGTTGACAAAACTCTCTACGGATGATTGAGTTATCTTTGTATGGATTCAATTACCATTAGTGAATAAGGCCAGTTGCATTTCATGGAAAAGTGGATATTCTATGTCTCTCCATATGGTTGCAGCTGTAAGCAAATGCGAGTTGTGAGACCCCCTCAAAAATTCCCACTTCAATAGGCTAAGTGATATTTTGTTATCAATGCGCTTATCTCTGCTACCAACGAGGCAGAGCTTCAGTCCAGTAGAAAGTGTGCCGATATGCACCAAATTATTATTAGATATAGGAGCTTTTCGATACTGGTATCTGCTGCTAAACTTTTACACCACCAGACGAACAGTATGGATACCAATTAGTGAAATTTATTGGAGGGGGTGTATCTACATTCTCCCAGAGTGATTTCGGACATTGAACATCATTTCCCGTGAAATTCCACTTTTTGTTTGCGCATCCACATTGGTATTGCTCGCAGAAATACTCTTTTTAGTTTCGCAGATCAGATGCTGTTTAACAATACAATTCCCTCTGTTTCACATGTCGCCTTTCAACTTACAAAGCTCCATCCCACAGAAGAACACATCCCCAATCAGCACTCCAGGAATAGCCCCAACAATGCGCTTAGCGCGATTCATCCACAACCCATGTTCTCTCAATATTTGACAAGCCTTCTGATCACCTCTTAGCTTTCTATATGGACCCAAATGCTGGTTGACATCGTCTTCCACCATCGCAACCGCTGACCATTGTTGATAATTCCGTTTGGGAACCACCACTTCTGGAACCTGATTATTGTTATTACCAACAGGAACAATGGCAACAACAAGCACTGGAGTTCCCCGAGAGTGACAAGGTGATTAAAATGCCGTCATATTGTACTGGTCCAGTTTAGAAGGAAGCCCGACGTTTAAGTATTTTTCTTGACATATTTCTTGCAAATGTACCAATCCATCAACATAATTTCTGCAAAAAAAACATATATTTTGCAGCAATGCTGAGGCGCATGATGGAAGCAATCCTAAAAAAGGAGGCAATTGATGCGGAGTACTATGTGGGCAACAAAATATTGGAGCTTTCTGGTCATCTACTACATCTCATTTCTTAGAATTTGTTCAAGAAGATGAATGATGAATCTCAGTACCCTTTTCGATCAACAGCAAATTGAGTTTCACGCCAATTACATTGACAAGAAAAACAGCTGCCCCTCTCGCACCCGCTTTGCCTCCTCACACATTGTACCCCTTCTGTCATCACCAACAAAATGAGTGATATGCCAACTACAGACTCAAAAAAAAAAAGACTTGCAGAGAAAATATTCTTTGTTATTGATGCGAAGTTTTTCGCCCCAAAGATGGAGTTGCGCCTCCTCATAAATTGTACACGATTGAGTGGTCCACCGCTTTTTGTAACGTCTTTGCTAGAAAATTTATGGGAAAGATGCATGTTAAACAGTTGCAATGTGTTATTTGTCATCTATGTTCCACCTACTAAAGTTTGCCTTCATGATGATAAATACCAGTATCTTGTAAGAGGTTGTTTCCAAAGCTCATCATCGTATATTGCATTGGGTATTAGTGAAATACATTCTGTAGTTGCATCCACTGTCAAACTCCAACATTGTCTTGAATTGCTGATTCTTATGTGAGTTGGGCCATGTTATTTCTGGTAACTACTATCTATATGTTTGATATTTGGTTGCTTTCCTCGCTAGATATTTTTACAGTGAAGTGAAATGCTGAGATGCCTGGGTTAGACACTTGAATCGACTCTATGAAACATGACTGCATCGGCAGAATTGCCAACTTAAGGTATCATGACTTCATAAGCAGCAACAATTTTCACTTACATTTGTTGAGCTATCATATATTAGTTTAATAAGTAAATGCAAATGGTACGTTGCATAGACAGCTAAGCTATTTCGTTTGTGATTTAGTTGTCAAAATTGGTACGTTATATTCATTTGCATATCATCATGAAATGGTTCTAAGTGTGCATTTCGGTGGATGTCTAATGAAAGAAAAGTGCTCTCCAAAACATGGATGCCAAGTATTCTTAGAACTATTAAATCAAATAGATTTAAAATGTGCGGTGAACAACTTGTGTTTTCGAATTTTCAAAAACAAAATACTTCAACCTGCGCAAAGCACGGGCCATTTCCTATTAACTAATAGTAGGGAACCAATATTCATACTAGCAAGGTCACCAAGTATCAACAATGATCAGATGCTCACCAAATGCCTGAAAAAACCCAAACATGCTTTAATTACTAAGGCTCATAACAACTACCCAGCCACCACTATCCTAACAACTACAAATGCTTACCAGAAATCAAGATTCTACGAGAAAAATAGCACTAATAACAATGGAATAAGCTAACAAGAGTTCACGACTACACGGTAACATCAACTAGGCTTATAACATGAATTCTAACACCAAAAACAAGTAGACTAACCACCCTAGTCAAATTCCAATAAATTTAACATAAATTTACACTAACCAGCTTAATCTGAAGAAAGGGAAACTATAGCCTGCTTATAAATCGATCACACACGCTCTACTTCACTTTGTTGGAGCCTTCCCTTTTTGTATTGCCTCCAAACGCTGCCAAACTGCCAAAAATAGAATACAATGTCATAATGGTTGTTTCTTTTATGCTAAAATTGCAGAAAACGGAGATGGACCGATTTCAGGGCATAAAACGAGAGATGTGGAAGCCACACCTTGAATTTCAGAATTGGCCCCAAAAATTAGACCAAAATAACATTCTCTGCTTAGTAAACTCTATGGAGGCCAAATTTTGGTCTAAAGTCAACACAGATAAACAATTAATAGAAATTTTAAAATTAAATGGAAGCAGTTATGGGTAGAAAAATTAGTAGAAATAAGCTTCAAATTCAGAAACAAACCAGCCTACAAAGATCCTCATGAAAAGCACCTAAAAATAGAGCCAAAAATCGCTAAAAATGTAAAATCACAACCCAAGAAACTGCCCTCCAAAAATAGCTCAAATGTCATTACGAAAATACACATAGCAACATCTATACTTTGAAATTTCCTGTTATAAAGCTGTAACTCAACTAAGGAGCTAATATAAAATGGCCACATTATTGACCTCCGCGATTGTGGTGAACAGTGTTCCTCGATCACAGAGAATATAAAGAATGACCTCCACGATTGCGGGAGGTCCCTCCTCATTAACAAAGCTCTAGTTAGTCGAACCTTGGCGATCGCAAAGATCACATGGACCTAACCTCTGTTATTGGAATCCCTAATCCACGTTCATAAAGGCTACGGGAAGTGACCTGTGCGATCACAGCCCCAGGTGCATGTCCAAAATGGTATGGGTCACCTGCACTAGAAAACTAGCTGAAATGCTATGTTTTCAAATTACAAAATTCGCAATGGGGTACTTGGAATATATCCGGGACCCCAAACACGCAAATGATAAATTAAGTTACCCTACCAAAATCATCATTCAATGGAACAGTCAAGATTTTCATAGAGGTCATTACGACTGATTATCGATCCCACTCCCATGGCCATTTTTAGCCAATTTTTATTGCGGTGCTCAAAATGAGCCTGAAAGCCTTAGTAATTGAATGAATGGTCTCTCCGGACCAAATTTAACATTCCAGGATTAACTGTGTTGTTAGAATTTTCATTTGGACACATTTTTCAAGAATGTTGACCAAAGTCAATTGTTGGCCAATTTAGAAGGCTTAAATGCAAAACTCACATATAATCCTCGATTCATGAGCCAACCATATTTCTAGCCTAATTTGACCATTACATAGCTATGAAATGTTAGAATACTATTCTAAGGCTGTTTACTCATGTTTTGCTCAAAAATCAAATTTATAAGGTATAAGGCGTTTTGAACCATGAAAATTACACAACTCCCTAATGAATACCACAAAACTGTGCTACAAATGCCAGTAGGTCATAAATGGCACGGGGTAACTATAGGAATACTCCAATGGCAAAACATTAAGTGGCAAGGGAAAATTAACCTAGAGGGCCAATATAATTCTAAAACAACTTTAGTTCCCAAAAAACAATTATATAATCATACTTGGGGGCTTAAATAAGCTAGGGAATTGCTCTCGCATCTCCTGATCAGTCTCTCTGGTAGCCTCCTCAATTGACGGTGTTACCACTAAACCCTGACAACTGGAATAGACTGGCGAGCATCTCTGGCCGTCATGGTTATCGATTCCTCAAATATATGCCAGGCGGTCATCCAACTCAACAGTGTCATACTAAAGCACACAGAACTCATTTGGAATATACTGGTGTCATATGGACATATGAAAAACTGAATGGATCAAATGACGGGATATTCACGGTGTCATAGAATTACTAGAAGAATTTATGTTTTGATATCTCAAGAGAAGTATAAAGTGTATGGGAATATCACGTGAAATAGAACTAAAATAATACATCAGTAAAATAAATTAATGTTAGTATAGAGTAAAACAATTTATTTTTTAGTAGGCCTATATCATTGCGCTAGAGAGAAACTAAGACATCTAGGTCAAAGCATTTAATATGTTACAATCCAATCGAAAATATAATATTATACCAAATACAGAGAGATTGAGAAGAAAACCCATTTCATAAAATCAAGTCAATACTAGTGAAAGCCCCCTAAAAGTGCCCGAAAATGTGTCTCGAATGTGCCCTGAATCGTAATTTCTATATATCTTAAAATTCATGCGTGATATCAAAAATTTGATTTCCTATTCTTGTTCAGGGGATCAAATTGAATGGAAAATGGGTCTAACCCTGATTTAAGAGTAACCATAGCAAAATTTAAAAATAACAAAAATGTGATATCTAGAAAAGATCCTTGTCCCTGGCATGACGCACCAAGGGTGCGCTACAGTGCATTTTGTGCACTATTTTTCTTGTCTAGTCCAAGGCCTTTGGGTCTTGGGCCTAAGTGTTCCCATGCATGCAAATACCTATACTTGACCTTATTTCACTCTCATATCATCCAAGACACTCCCAAATACTCTCTCATACACTTAGGCAATATTTCATCTCCAAATTTAAAGTCACAAAACTCATCCAGATTCTAAGGTTCTCATTGAAGCTTCAAGTCTCCATCTCCAATCTTCTTCAAGGATTCTCCAAAGTCAAGGTATGTGGGTTTCTTTCATGGGTTCC
>JAOTQJ010002369.1:0-18876 GCA_025642045.1 Solanum sejunctum | reverse complement strand
GCCCATTGTTCAATTAGGTCCCCAAACTTTTCTATTTTAATCCAATTGAGGACTCCCGACTCCAACTTAGAATATATGCTCCAATTATAATTAAGCACCACAAACTTACTTAATTTACATTATGCCATGTTCGTCATAACTTTTCCAATTGAACGATTTACTTCGATTGAATTAATTACGGGGTCTAACATTAAACTGATCATCCTTCTCCTCCATATGGCTAGTTTGGTACTACTCAAGCTAGTTGGTGAGTCTTTCACTTCGGGGACCTTATTCTATATTGCTCCTACTATGTATTGATACATTCTTCTTTATTGTCTATTTTGACTATGAGGGTGAGCTTGGTTACCTTATCTTGGCCCTCGCTTTTATCTATGTATTAGAGGTGTTTGTTGAACATGTTATTTATCTATGCTAAGAGTCTTGATCAATTGTTCTTGATTTATATGATATGGAAGTGCTTCTCGTTAGCCTCAGTTTCCCTACTTTTTATCTCTTGATGCTTGTTTTATTGTTTCCTTGATGAAGGATGTGTAATGATGTTCTAAGAGGCTTGCTTGGGGTCCCTTCGAGTTCATCTTGCGCCATGTCACGTCTCGGCTCTAGGCTTGGGTCGTGACAAACTTTGTATCAGAGCACTAGGTTGATAGATCATTAATTAGAGCCATATTCATGTTTGTGAAGCACACCATGACTATGAATAGGAGGCTATGAGATGTTTTAGGAAATGTTTTCCTTCCTCATATTCTAAGTCATGTTATAGAGTTGTGGTAAGTTTTTTCCCTGATGATTATTCTTTGCTTTACTAGATCATGCTAAACAGTAGCGGATAAAGGGTCAAAACTCTCGAGAAGCAACCTAGCTATGGTGAGCTTTGGGATGCTCTCACCATGCTTGCCCAAGTTGTGGCCAACCAAGTAAATCAAGGGGCCTAAATCGGGAGATAGGATAAGAGACTTCATGAGGAAGAATCCTCCAGTATTCTATAAGTCAAAGGTGAATAAAGATCCACAAGAGTTCATTGATAAGGTCTACAAGATCTTAAATATCATGGGTGATAGCCCGAATGAAAAGGTAGAGTTGGAATTGTACCAACTTAAAGGGGTAGCTCAATTATGGTATGATCAATGGAAGTTTGAGAAGGAAATTTGTAATGTGGTGCTTTTGGAAGAGTTCAAATTGGCCTTCCTTAGTCGGTTTATCCCTCTTGAGCTTAGGAATGCTAAGTTGGTGAAGTTTATGAACTTGAAACAAGGTGATATGAGTGTGAAGGGGTATGCCCTCGATTTTAATCAACTTTTAAAGTATGCTCCTCATTTGGAGGCTGATCCTATATCTAGGACGAACAAGTTTGTGATGGGGGTGTCTGACTTGGTAAGTGAAGAATGTCGGTCTGCCATGCTAATTAGTGATAAGAACTTATCTCGATTGATTACTTACACTGAGCAAATGAAGGAGGAGAAATTGAGGAAGAGAAGGGGGCAATAGGCCGAGAGGGCTTGTCTTGGGGGTAAGTTCCCAAGGGGTGGCCAGTTCTATCAAGTCCAAGTGTCTCATCATGCTACTCATAAGGGGTTGGCCAATGACCTCCTTAGGACTCAGGGTGTTAGTGTTATGGCTCCTATTGATGTGTGTCCTACATGTGGGAAGAGTCGTAGGGGCCCGTGTTTGAAGTATTCTAATGCATTCTTCGATTGTAAGGATCTTGGTCACAGAAGTTTGGATTGTCTAAGAAAATGTTGCAAGTACCGGGTGTGTACTATACCAGGTGTTTCTAAGCCTATACTTGTATGAAAAGCTAATGTTCGAGTGAATTTCTGTTGAGTTAAGTAAAACTTGAAATGAAAGTTATCTTAGCTATTAACTTGGTTTAGTTATGTGATTGTTGTGGTAGTCTTGGAAGTATTTAATTTAAGATTAACATTAATTTATTTAACAAAGAACTTATCTACTCCATCAGAATAGTTCCAAGTTTGAATCTTGGGTAACCCACTATTATATTGAAATTCCAATTCTCTGTAGGGAAGTCTGTATTTTTCCAATCAGCTTCATTAAAAATTTGAATAGATCCAAATACACCTTGGTTGAAACAATTATATATGTTATGTTATACTATTGAATAACAAGCCTTCCATTTTCTATTTTGATTTGTAGAAAACTCGTGCGCTTGGGAGTCCCTTATGATTAAACAGACCAAGATTTTACCATGACTGCAATTTCAAAGAGACCCGAAAGCGAAACCCTATGGGGTCGCTTCTATAACTGGATAACTAGCACTGAAAAAAACCATCTTTAATATTTTGGGGGCAATATTATGTGAAGTTAAAACTAAAAAACATAAAGTTTGGTTTGCGTATGGAATTATTAGAAATGAAGGTATATGTGAAGGTTGCATAATTGAGTTGTTTGGGAGTAATTCTTTTGCCATTGTTGCATGGCTTGCATGGGCAGTCTTTGGCATGCCCTTAGCACAACTTGAGGCCATAACATGCCATGCCATAGTACCATGGGAAAGAATAATTCTGCCATACCTAGGTCCCATGCCCACTCCCTTGTGTTTGGCATATTTCTTCTGTTTAAAAGTGAGTCAAAAAGCCCCTTTGCACCACCTGATTTTATGCCCTTTCCCCTACATGTTTTGACCACTTTTTAGTGATTAAATTATAATTTCCCCCAAAATCAGTATAAATGACCCCCACCTTTCTACTTATTCTTTATATCACTCTTCAAAGAAACCAAATCCCCTAACCTACATTGTTCTCCCAAAACTCTCTCCACACTTAGGCATAAGTATTCTTCAAGATCTCCAACAAGTCTCTTCATCTTCTCAAGGCTAATCAAGTAAGGTATGTGGGTTTGATTCTTGATTTTCTTTGAACCAAGAAGTCCTCTTTGAAAAACTAAATTTAGAATTATGAATTTTCAATCTTTGATTTATGAATAATTGCATACTAATCGATATTTGCTTAATTTATGGTTATTAATATATTTTATGATTATTCATGAATATTTATCAAGGTTGTACATAATTTAATTCAAGCATTTCAGATTTGCATTATTTAACCTGACTTATATTTTCAAGTCTTAGATTGACAAATGAGTTATTATGATTTTATCCTAAAATTTTTCTATGATTATTGTAACTTTGTTTGAATATAAAACTTATGATTTTAAGGTTACTCAACCAGTCACCAACACGAATTAAGTTGATTTATGAACTTTGGATATTCGGTTTTCATGCATATATGAACTTATGATTTCAGACAAGAATAAGTAAATACAAGTATGAAATGATATTGGGTGACTTAAGAGCCATTCAGTTTCATTTTGAATCTTTGTTAAGGAGCTATTCTAAGTACAATTTCGAATATGATTTATTTTACAAGTTATGATTTTCCAAACTAAATTAAATTTTTGATTATTTCTAATATGCATTATCCGTTTCCATGGGATTTTGACTTAGCACCAAATGAGTTAGGAGTGGGACTTGACCTAAGGGGTCTTATATAAAGCTTATAATCTCATAACTTTGTGCTACCGTAGGATATTTTGGTTCTGTCTTTTTAGGCCTTCTGACTAGTGGATCCATTTAGTATTTCCATTTCTGGAGTTATACCCTGGCAAGTTGACTCACTCTTTGGCCAGTGTGGAGTGTGACATCGGTATTCCATATTATAGCTCATATGGTTTTGTCGGTTATGGTCTTATTCCCCACACTTATTTGCTTATGTGTTTCTCTATGCATTTTCATGGCATTACTTTATACTTTACTTTGGAACTGAATATATTGTTTAAGATTGGAATTTATCATATTGGGTAAGTATTCTTTGTCATTATATTTACTTGTTGCATTGCATACCCGCTTACTTAGTACATTCCGAAGTACTAATCACATTTTGCCGACACAACTATAATCATTTAGGGATAGGCAATCTACCTCATCCTTCTCTGCATGGCTACATTTCTCGTGAAGACTTTGAGCATTGGTGTGTTCCCATTCATCGGGAACAGAACCCTTATCTTCAACCTTTGCCTTTGTTATTCAGATATTTGTTGCACTTTCATTTTGACGTAGTATTGAGGGCCTAGACTTGTATTCTTAGCTCTGTTTATTGTTATTGTTTAAAGGTGTATATGGATTATTGCTACACTTGGTATGTTTTAAATTATTTAACTTATGCTTGCGCTTATGGTTACGAGTTGTCCCTTAGTCCCATTCCCCATATTTTATTATCATTTATTTGTCATTTACCATTTAAACCTATAATGTGCAATTATGATTTAAGAGGCTTGTTTGGGAGCCTTCGAGTTCTCATTCGTCGTGTCACACCTAGGCCTTAGGTTTGGGTCGTGAAAAGCTTGGTATTAGAGAAAAAGATTTTAAAATGACCCTTGGAAGTTCACAGAATGCATCTAGTATAGTCTTATTCATGGTGGTTAAGCGCACCACAACTATGAATAGGAGGCTATAAGATATTTAGTTTTGTCTCACTTCTTTGTTAAAATCAAATCGTGTCGTAGAGTAACTTAAGATATCCTTCCTTCTGAAACTTGCTTGTTGCATTGTAGAAAATGCTTCCAAGAAGAAACATTTCAGTATATGAGGTTTCTTAACCTCTAGAAGAGGGTAATGTGTCCCACACCGAGTTCGAGATTGTTATCTTATAATTGGCTCAAATAGTTGTCAATCAGGCTATGCAAGCTCCACCAAGCTCTGACACCTCAAGCTCACACCTAGGCAGTTAGAGTGAGAGATTTCACTTGTATGAACTCACCAAAATTTTATGGAAATAGAATTTGTGAGGATCCTATGGAGTTCATTGATAAGGTATACAAGGTTCTCTTGATTATGGGTGTGTCATCGGAGGAGAACGCGGGGTTGGCAGCTTACCAACTTAAAAGCCTTGCCTCGATTTAGTATGATCATAGGGAATGTGAAAGTGTGCTTGGAGGTCCAATTAATTGGGAAGAATTCAAGGAAGCATTTCTGGACCGTTTTTTCCCTCTTGAATTAAGGGAAGCCAAAATGAAAGAGTTTATGAAATTGAGGAAAGGGTCGATGAGTGTTTGCGAGTACTCACTGAAATTCAACACACTCTCCAAATATGCTTCTATGTTGGTATCCGATCCTAGCGCAAGGATGAATATGTTTTTATAGGAGTCTCCGACCTTATCAATGAAGAATGCCAAACTGCTCTACTAATCCAAGACATGGATTTCTCTTGGCTTATGACTTATGCCTAGCAACTTGAGGAAAAGAAGATTCACAAGCTGAGAAACATTGATGGTAAGAGGCCGAGGTGGTGAGTATCAAGGTCACAAGTATGGTGATGGCAACCAAGGTCATCAAAACCAAAGGTTCCAACAACAAGGGTCTTTGAATGTCCTAAACCAAAGGTATACTACTGATCTGTTTCAACATACTAAGGGTCAACAAAGTGGTGGCCATGCTCAAGCTTGGCCAATATGCAAAAAATGTGGTAAGAACCATGGTGGTGTCTGCTATTGGGAGTTGGGTAGTTGTTTTGCATGTGACCAACTAGGTCACAAAATTGCCAATAGCCCCAAGGCTCATAATAAAACGTATTCGCCTGCATGGGAAAGATGTACAGGCAGACCAAAAGCCTCAAGCTGTGCAACATGGTGGTGGTCCTCACAGCAATCAGTACTATGCACTACATGGGAGGCAAGAGATGGAAGATACGCCAAATATTGTCGCGGGTATGTTGAAAGTGTTTGATTTTGATGTTTATGGGTTGTTAGATCCTAGTGCCAACTTATCCTTTGTGACCCATTTCCTTGCCAATAGGTTCAATTTAAGTCCCGAAATATCTACTCTCATGGGTGAGTCAATAGTTGCTAAAAGAGTCTATAAAAGTGTTCATGTGTCTATTATACATAAGACTCTTTCGTGCAATCTTATTGAATTGGTTATGGTAGATTTTGATGTCATCCTTGGTGTGGATTGGTTGCATGCCTCTTATTCCACAATAGATAGTAGAACTCGTAAAGTTAAATTCCAAATTCCTGATAAACCCTTGTTTGAGTGGGAAGGGCAATATTTTGTGGTAAAGGATAGGTTTATTTCATATCTTAAAGCTTGTAAGATGATATCTAAGGGGTGTATCTATCATATGGTTAGGGTCCGAGATGTGTCTTCTAAGGTTCACTCTCTTGAGATAGTTCCTATAGTTAATGATCTTCTGAATGTATTTCCAGAAGAGATTCCTGGCATTCCTCCCAAAAGGAAAATTGATTTTAGCATAGACCTCCTTACCAATGTCAAACCTATCTCTACTCCACCCTATAGGATGGCACCAGCGGAGTTTAAAGAACTTAAGGATCAGTTGAAAGATTTACTGGAGTAGGGATTTATTTGTCTAACAAATCTCCATGGGGTTCTCCCATTCTATTTGTAAGGAAGAAAGATGGGTCACTCCTAATGTGCATTGACTATCATTAACTCAACAAGGTCACCGTTAAGAATAAGTACCCACTTCCAAGGATAGATAATTTATTTGACCAATTACTAGGAGCTAGACATTTTTCTAAGATCGACCTTCATTTTGGGTATCATCAATTATAGGTTAGGGAAAGTGATATTCCTAAGACAGCTTTTAGAACAAGGTATGGGCACTATGAGCTTTTAGTGATGTCTTTTGGATTGAAAAATGCACCAACTATATTTATGTATCTTACGAATCGGGTCTTCAAACCCTACCTTGATATTTTTGTTGTGGTCTTTGTTGATGACGTACCAGTCTACTCCTAAAGTGAGAAGGAACGTGAGGAACATTTTAGAACAGTCCTTCAAACTTTGATAGATGAAAAATGATATGCCAAATTCAGCAAATGTTAATTTTGGATGAAAGAAGCTTCTTTCCTTGGCCATGTGGTAACTAATAATGGTATTATGATGGATCCAAGAAAGACTGAGGAGGTACAAAATTGGCCTAAACCCTTAACTCTGTCTGAAATAAGGACTTTTTTTGGTTTGGCAGGTTGCTACTGATGGTTTGTAGGAGGGTTTTCTTCAATCGTATCCCCTTTGACCTAATTGACCTAGAAATAGTCTATGTTTTTGTGGTCTGATAAATGTGAGAAGAGTTTCCAAACATTGAAAGATAAGCTGACTTCGGCTCCCATCTTTACTCTTCCAAATGGTTTCGATGGTTTTGTGGTATATTATGATGCATCTAAGGTTGGGTTGGGTTATGTGTTGACGCAAAATGGTAAGGTCATAGTTTATGGTTCTAGATAGTTGAAAGTGCATGAGCGCAATTATCCAACTCATGACCTTGAATTGGCAGTGGTAGTGTTTGCTCTAAAAATTTAGTGTCACTATCTCTATGGGGTTCACGTGGATGAATTTATCAATCACAAGAGCTTGTAGTATGTATTCACTCAAACGGACTTGTATCTAAGGTAATAGAGATGGATTGAACTTCTCGAGAACTATGATATGAGTGTGAACTACCATTCCGATAAGGCCAATTTAGTGGTCGATGCTTTGAGTAGAATAAATATGGGCAGTATAAGTCATATTGAGGGTGAAAAGAAAGAGTTCGCAAAGAAAGTCCATTAGTTGGCTAGATTGGGTATTAGGTTAGAAGGTACTAATGATGGTGGCATATTTGTTCATGACAAGTCTCAATATTCTTTGATTGTTGATGTAAAGTCAAAGCAAGAACTTGACTCAACATTAATTAAATTAAAGAAATTAGTTGAACAAAAGAAAATGGAAGTTTTCTCACAAGAGGGAGATGGTGTTCTTAGATACTAAGGCCGGTTGTGTATGCCAAATATAGATGGATTTAGAATCTTGTTGTTATAATAGGCTCATAATTCATCTTATTCCATTCATCCGAGGTGCACCAAAATGTATCAAGATTTGAAGGAAATCTATTTATGGGTTAATATGAAAAAGGACATAGCCAAGTTGTAGCCGAGTGTCCAAATTGTCAGCAAGTGAAAGACGGGCATCAAAGACCCAGTGGGTTAGCTCTAGACATTAAAATCCCAACTTGGAAGTGGGATGAATTTGATATAGACTTCATTGTTAGATTGCCTCAGACTCAAAAATAATATGATTCAATTTGGGTGATTGTGGATCATATGACCAAATCAACTTATTTCTTGTCGGTTAAGACTTCATATAGTGCTGAAGATTGTGCAAAGTTATATATTCATGAGTTAGTACGATTACATGGAGTTCTTTTGTCAATAATATCAGATAGTGGCCCTCAATTCACTTCTCATTTTTGGAAGGCATTCCAACGAGGTTTGGGTACCAAAGCTAAGCTGAGTACCATATTTCATCCTCAAATAGATGGTCAAGTTGAAAGGACCATTCAAACATTAAAGGATATGTTGATAGCATGTGTTTTGGAATTTAAAGGTAATTGGGATGATCATCTACCTCTAATTGAGTTTGCATATAATAACAATTATCATTCTAGCATCGAGATGGCTCCGTTTGAAGCTCTTTATGATAGGCAATGTAGATCACTAATTGGATGGTTTGGGGTAGGTGAAATGGCATTATTAGGTCCAAATTTGGTCTTGGAGGCTATGGAGAAAGTGAGGATGAGAAGATATAGATTGGAAATGGCTCAAAGTCGATAAAAGTCATATTCGGATATGAGGAGGAGAGATCTTGAATTTGATGTGGGAGATTGGGTGTATCTCAAAGTTTCACCTATGAAGAATGTTGTTAGTTTTTGCAAAAAGGGCAAGTTGAGCCCAAGATTTGTGGGTCCTTACAAAATTTTAAGAATGGTTGAGTTTCCTAATAAGATGGAGTTAGTTCATCCTGTTTTTCATGTATCTATGTTAACGAAGTGCATTAGTGACGCAAGTTCTATAGTTCCATTGGATGTTGTGAAGGTTGGAAAAAATTTGACTTATGAAGAAGTACCTATACAAATTTGGATCGACAAATCAAGAGGTTGAGAAATAAGGGTGTGGCATCCGTCAAGATGCATTGGAGAACCAACATATTGAGAGTACTACATGGGAAGCTGAATCAGACATGATGAAGAAATATCCCCATCTTTTCCCAACTAATCAAGCCTAAGGTTTAGGTAATTCTATTCCTCGAGTCCTAATTCCTCATTTTGTACCATTTTCTGTTATAATTATTAAGCATGCATAATTATTTTGATGTTACTTTATAATATTTGTATAAGTTTTGCATGAAAATAAGCTCTAATTTGCATTTTGACATGTTAAGCTCTTAGTCACTATTTCAATTCCTATTCATTAAAACTACCCTTGTCTCATTCGGGGATGAATTATTCCAAGGGGTAGATATTGTAATGTACTAGGTGTTTCTAAGCCTATACTTATGTGAAAAGATAATGTTCAAGTGAATTCCTATTAAGTTAAGTAAAATTTGAAATAAAGGTTATTTTAGCAATTAGCTTGGTTTAGTTATGTGATTGTTGAGGAAGTCTTGGGAGGGCAGTTAGTTTGTCCTTGGTATAATATTTTGGGGGCAATATTATGTGAAGTTAAGACTAAAAAAGTGAAGTTTGATTTGCGTATAGAATTATTTTAAATGAAGGTATATGTGAAGGTTGCATAATTGACTTGTTTGGGAGTAATTGTTTTGCCATTGATACATGGCTTGCATGGACAGCCTTTGGCATGCCCTTAGCATGACTTGTAGGCCATACCATACCATGCCATAGCACCATGGGAAAGGATAATTCTACCATGGCTAGGTCCTATGTTGACTCCCTTGTGTTTGGCATCTTTCTTCTTTTTAAGAGTGAGTCAAAAAGCTCCTTTGCACCACCTGATTTTATACCCTTTCCCCCTAGACATTTTACAATGATTAAATGACCCTTATAACACCCCAAAAATAAGTATAAATGACCCCTCTCTACTTAGTCTTTACATCACTCTTCAATGAAACCAAATCCCCTAACCAACATTGCTCTCCCAAAACTCTCTCGACATTTAGGCCTAAGTATTTTTCAAGATCTCCACCAAGTCTCTTCATCTTCTCAAGGCTAATCAAGTAAAGTGTGTGGATTTGATTCTTGATTTCCTTTCAACCAAGAAGTCCTCTTTTAAAAATCTAAATTTAGAATTACGAATTTTTAATCTTTAATTTATGTATAATTGCATTCTAATTGATATTTGCTTAATTTATGGTCATTAATATATTTTATGATTATTAATGAATACTTATCAAGGCTTTAAATAATTTAATTCAAGCATTTCAGATTTGCATTATTTAAGCTAATGTATATTTTCAAGTCTTAGATTGACAAAAGATTTATTATGATTTTCTCCTAAAATGTTCCTATGATTATCATAAGTTTGTTTGTATAAAAACTTGTGATTTTAAGGTTATTGAACCAGTCCCCAACGTGGTTTAAGTTGATTTATGAATTTTGGATATTTGATTTTCGTGGCATAATATTAACTTATGATTTACAAGAATAAGTAAATACAAGTATTAAATGATATTGGGTGACTAAGACCTATTTACTGTCATATTGACTCTTTGGTAAGGATCTATTAGAAGTACAAGTTTGAATATGATTCATTTTACACCTTATGACTTTCAGAACTAAGTTAAGTTTTGATTATTTCTAATATGCATTCTCCGTTTCTGTGGGATTTTGATTTAGCACCAAATGAGTTAGGAGTGGGACTCGACCTAAGGGGTCTTATATAAAGCTTCTAATCTCATAACTACGTGCCACTGTATGATATTTTGATTTTACCTTTTTAGATTTTCTGACTAGCGGATCCATTTAGCATTTCAGTTTCTGGAGTTATACCCTGGAAAGTTGACTCACTCTTTGGCCGGTGTGGAGTATGACATCTGTATTCCATATTATAGCTCATATGATTTTGTTGGTTATGATCTTATTCCCACACTTATTTGCTTATGTGCTTCTCTATGTATTTTCATGGCATTACTTTATGCTTTACTTTGGAACTGAATATATTGTTTAAGCTTAAATTTTTTTCATATTGGGTAAGTGTTCATTTTTATTATATTTACTTGTTGCATTACGTACCCGCATGCTTAGTACATTCCAACGTACTAACCACATTTTGCCTATGCAACTATAATCATATAGGGACAGAAGATCTACCACATCCTTCTCCTCATGGCTAGATTGCTTATGAAGGCTTTCCGCTTTGGTAAGTTCACATTCATCGGGAATAGAACCCTTATCTTCAAGCTTTGCCTTTGTTATTCAGATATTTGATATACTTTCATTTTGACATAGTATTAAGGAGCCTAGACTTGTATTCTTGTCTCTATTTATTGTCATTGTTTAGAGGTGTATCTGGACTATTGCTACACTTAGTATGTTTTAAACTATTTAACTTATGCTTCCTCTTATGGTTACAAGTTGTCCCTTAGTTCTATTCCCCATATCTCATTGTCATTTATTTGTCATTTACCATTTAAACCTATAATGTGTAATTATGATTTAAGAGGCTTGTTTGGGGGCCTTTGGGTTCTCATTCGTCATGTTACACCTAGGTCCTAGGTTTGTGTCATGGCAGTGTACAAATGCAATTACATTAGGGAGAGGTGGTCCTAAAGGTGGTGCCCTAAGGCATAATCGATTTTATGCTCTACATGGGAGGCAAGGGCTTGGTGAGGTCCCCGATGTTGTTATTGGTATGTTGAAAATCTTTGACTTTGATGTGTATGCTTTGATTGATCCGGGTTCCACTCTTTCCTTTGTTACCTCTTTTGTTGCTAAAAAGTTTCATGTTGTCCTCGAGTTGTTGGATGATTTATATGAAGTGTCTACTCTTATTGGTACCTCTGTTATTGCTAGGAAAGTGTATAGAAGTTGTCCTATTTGCATTTTGCATAAGTTATTTCTTTGTGATCCTGTTGAATTAGACATGGTGGATTTTGATGTCATTCTTGGGATAGATTGGTTGCCTGCCTACTATGCTTTTATTGATTGTAGAACCCGTACAGTCAAGTTTCAATTTCCAAATAAACCCGTCTTTGAGTGGGAGAGTCAAGATGTGGTGGTCAATGTTAGATTCATATCATGCATTAAAGCCCATAAGTTGATCTCTAAGGAGCGTCTTTACCATCTTGTAAGGGTTAAAGATGTGAAGTCCAAAGTCCCTTCCATAGAGTTTGTTCTGTTTATAAATGTGTTTCTTAATGTCTTCTTAAATGACCTCGCCGGTGTCCCTCTATAAAGGGAGAGATAGATTTTGGCATAGATCTGCTTCCCGATACTCAACCTATCTCCATCCCCGCTTACTACATGGCCCTGGCGGAGTTGAAGGAGTTAAAGGAACAATTGAAAGATTTGTTAGAAAAGGGATTTATTAGACCTAGTCAATCACCTTAGGGTGCCCCGATGTTGTTTGTGAAAAAGAAGAATGGGTCACTTAGAATGTGCATTGACTACTAGCAACTCAATAGGGTCACTACTAAGAATAGATATTCTCTTCCAAGAATTGATGACTTGTTTGACCAATTGCAAGGGGCTAGCTTCTTCTCTAAGCTTGATCTTCGGACCGAGTATCATCAAGTGAGGGTAAGAGAGTGTGATATTCCCACAAAGGCTTTCCGAACTAGATATGGGCATTATGAGTTTGTGATATCATTTGGGTTGACTAATGCATCGGATATCTTCATGGACCTAATGAATAAGGCCTTCAAATCCTACCTTGATTCCTTTGTTGTGGTCTTCATTGATGATATTTTGATCTATTCACATAGTAGGGAGGAGCATATGGGTCATTTGAGGGTGGTGTTACAAAGATTGAGGGAGGAGAAATTGTATGCTAAATATGACAAGTGTGAATTTTTATTGAAGGAGATTGCATTCTTATGATATGTGGTATCCAGGGATGGTATAAAAGTGGATCCTAAGAAAATCGATATGATTAGGAATTGGTCTACACCATTGAGCCCGTCAGATATTTAGGAGCTTCTTGGCCCTTGCGGGCTACTATAAAAGGTTTGTGAATGGGTTCTCCTCCATTGTTTCCCCTATAACAAAATTGACTAAAAAGAAGATTAAGTTTGTGTGGACCATGAATGTGAGAGAAGTTTCAAACATTGAAGGATAGGCTTGTGTCCACTCCTATATTGTCACTACCGAATGGGCTTGAGGCTTTTGTTGTGTATTGTGATGCATGTAGAGTTGGTTTAGGTTGTGTGCCAATACAAAATGGTATTGTCATAGCCTACAATTCTAGACAACTCAAAGTGCATGAAAAGAACTACCCTACCCATGATCTTGAATTGGTTGTCGTGGTGTTTGCATTAAAGATTTGACGTCATTATTTGTATGGGGTGCATGTTGATGTCTTCACTGATCATAATAGCCTCCAATATGTCTTCACTCAATAAGACCTAAACTTGAGACTAAGAAGGTTGCTAGAACTTCTCAAAGATTATGATATGAGTGTGCATTATCATCCGGGTAAGGCAAATGTAGTGGCAGATGCTTTGAGTAGGATGTATATAGGTAGGATAGCTCATGATGATGGTGGTGATAGGGATGTGGCTAGAGAGGTGCATAGATTGGCTAGATTGGTGGTTAGGTTGGAAGAAGTGGGTGATGGTGTTGTTGTTGTTGATGGTTCCAAATCTTCCTTGTTCGATGAGGTGATAGCAAAACAAGATCTTGAGCACTCCTTGCTTGAATTGAAGGTCATAGTAAAAGAGAGCAAAGTGGTGGTTTTCTCCCAAGGGGGAGATGGTGTAAGATCTTTCTATGTTTTGATCTATAAATCTTTGATCTATTGTAAGATTTCAGAAGAGGTTTTGATGTATATTTCTTGAGGGAGTTTCAAGGTGTTGATTTATGTTTTTTATAATAAATTTTCTTGCATGATTTGTATCTCTATATTTCATGATTTTATACTACCATTACACACCCTTTAAGTGTTTGATAAAATGTCCGGATGTGGTTTCTTCAGTAATTGAAGGTCCGGAGCATGAGATATGATATGATTGACTATATGATGATGAAATGAGCTTTTGTATATGATAAATTCTATATAAAGTATTGGATTAGACCATGCCCAATTCGGGGGGACTTAGAACCTGGATAACCTAGATGGAGGTTTGTACTCATCAACCTCGGGAAGGGTTTAAACATCTCCACCTGGTGATGGGGTGGCATCATCACTAACTAGATTGGAGTTTGTACTCATCAACCTAGGGAAGGTTTTGTACTCCTTCACCTAGGTGATTGGGCGGCATTATCACCAACCTAGATGGGGGTTTGTACTTATCCACCTAAGTGATGGGGCGGCATCACCACTAATCTACCGAAGAGTTGGACCTAGGAAATTTAGCTTGGTCTCTTCTACACATATGATATCCTATATGATCATGAGCTATTTAAGCATGTTTTACTTATGCATTGGTCATACATGTTTTATTGCCTATTGTTATGCATTTTAATTATGATGCTTAATTCTTGTTTGTATTGCATCCTACATACTTAGTACATTCAAATACGTTAACACATACTCTATGCCTACATGATGCCACCATGTAGGGACCAGTGCCCAAGTTGATCACCCTCCTCCTCTACATGGCTAGTTCGGTACTACTCAAGCTAGTGGGTGAGTCCTCCACTTCGAGGACCTTAGTCTATGTTGCTCTTATTATGTACTTAGACATCCTTCTGTATTATCTATTTTGACTCTGAGAGTGAGCCAGGTGACATTGTCTTAACCCCCGCTCTTATCTATGTATTAGAGGTGTTTGTCGGATATGTTATGCATCGATGTTAAGAGCCTTGACTATATTATTCTTGATGTCTATGATATGGAAGTGATTTACCTTAGCCTCGGGTTCCCCACATTTATCTCTTAATGCTTGTTTTATTGCTTTTGCGACCAAAGATGTGTAATGATGTTCTAAGAGGCTTGCTTGGAGTCCCTTCGTATCCCCTTGCGCTATGTCACGTCTAGGCCCTAGGCTTGGGTTTTGATAAAGGATATGTGATTAATATGCTAAAGAGACTTTTTTGGGGTTCTCCATTTGTTGTGTCACGTCTAGGCCCTAGGTTGGGGTCATGAAAAACTTGGTATAAGAGCACTAGGTTGTTAATGGTCCTCGGAATCTAACACACTCCATCGATTAGAGTCTTATTCATGGCTGTGAAGTGCACCACAACTATGAGTAAGAGGCTATAAGGTGTTTTAAGAAATATTTCCCTTCTTTATGATCTATGTTGTGCTTTAGGAGAAAGGTAAGTCTTTTTCCTCTAATGAATGTTCTTGCTATTCTAGATCATGCTGATTCCAAGAGGAAGAAGAGCCCATACTCCCTAGGAACAATCGGCCCCTCTCGCTTCTCAAGCTCCTCAACATGGGGGAGTGGATCAGGAAAAGTTTTGGGATACTATTACCATGTTAGCCTATGCCATGATTAATCAAATCAAGCAAGGGACCCAAGACCCTCATGATCCTACTTTGGCATCAAAGGTGAGGGATTTTACTAGAAGGAACCCACTGGAGTTCTATGGGTCCAAGATGGATGAGGATACACAAGAATTCATTGATGAGGTGTATAAGGTATTGTCCATTATGGGGGTTAAGTCGGAGGAAAAGGTAAGGATAGCAACTACAAAATCAAATGGGTGGCTCAAATATGGTTAATTCAATGGAAGATGGAGAAAGGGAATGATGATGCTATCCCATGGGAAGAATTCAAAGCGACATTTCTCAATCAGTTCTTTCCTATTGAGCTTAAGGAGGTGAAAATAATGAAATTTATGAATTTAAAGCAAGGGTTTATCAGTGTAAGGGAGTATTCACTCAAGTTCAACCAACTCTCTAAGTATGCCCCTTAATTGTTTACCGAGCTAAGGTCTAGGTTGAACAAATTTGTATCTAGTATGTCTGACTTGGTGAATGAGGAGTGTCGTACCACCATATTGATAGGTGATATGGATTTGTCCCAACTTGGTGAATGAGAAGTGTTGTACCACCATATTGATAGGTAATATGGATTTGTCCCGCCACATGACATATGTCGAATATCTAGAGGGGGAAAAGTTGAGGAAAAGAAGAAGTGGTGAGGCCAAAAGGGCTCATTTTGAAGGTGGATTCCAAAATCCCAAGGGTGGTCGATTTATCAAGGCCAGAAGATCCAATGCCAAGGGTATTCCAACGCTCCCAATAGGAGGTTTTCTAGTGATAATCAAAGATCCCAAGGTAGTGGTGGTGGGGTGCCAAATCCTAGGTGCCCAAGGTGGGAAAAAAATCATAGTGCTCTATGTTTGAAGAATTCTAATGCTTGCATTGGATGTGGTGAAGTGGGACATAAGGTGATTGATTGTCGTTATAATCAAAACAAGGTAGAGATGGTCGTCCATAAGGCTAAGGTGCAAATGCGAGTCCAAAGAGGAGAGGAGGCAACAAAGGCGTGCTCCAAGGTAAAATAGGTTTTATGCTCTTCAAGAGAGACAAGGGGTAGATGAGGTGCCCAATGTCATCACTGTTTTGTTAAAGGTGATGTACTATCAAAATACAGCACATTTGAGGCCTAAAATAAGGGATTTTGTGAGTTCTTAATGTAACTTTTTATGATTTTTGTGTGTTTTTGTGTTGTTCTTGCCATAATCTTGGAGAAAAAAATATAGATTTTGCTAAATCATAGGACAGACAAGTTCACCTATGAGTCGGAGCCCAAGCTACAGAGTTATAGGGTGCTATCGTAGTAAGAAACAGACTAAGAAAATCAAATATTTGCTAAGTAGAGGTCAAACCTAAGAGGCTATCCTACAAGTTGTAAGTCATGTTACGACTCATAGAGGTGTGCTCGTAGCAGGTATCAGAGAGATTAAACTTTGGATCAACAACTGAAGGCCTAGACTACGAGAGAAGTATACGAGTCGCAGTAGTGGGTTATACCAGTTTAGCCCAAGATGCCAAGTACCTGATATAAGACCCCAACAATGACTCATAAGTCACTCTACGAGTCATACCTGCGAGGCGTACCAGCTGCGAGTTATCTTTTCTATGTAGTTTTTAGGATAATTTTGTAAGCACTACAAATACTTTAAGTTAGGGTTTTATATAGGGAGATTGAAAATTCAGTAGAGAACATCATCTTTGAATATACTCTCAAGGAACATCTTAGGTTTTTAGCTTAGTTTATCCATTTCTCTTGGAAAACCCAATTTTAGGGATTGAAAATCTTGCTTTGTGCTTATTGTCAATCTATCAAGCTTGTGATTTGCAACTTATGGTGTCTTTAATCTTCATTGCTTTGGGTAAAATTCTCAATCATATCTTTCATTTACATCTTTGTTGGTTTTTCCTTAGCCATGAGTAGCTAAGTACCCACAACTTGGGGTTATGGAAACCATAGGTATTTGACTTGAGATGACCTAGGTTAGTGCATTTCTATGATAGGGGTTTTGCATGTATTATCTATTTCTCTTTGTTATGATTGTTGTTTGGTGGTGGCCAATACCAAACCCCATATACTTTCATGATCCTGACCAAGGTAGTAATGAATAGGAAATGAGAAATAGATGACAGGATTCCATTGATGTGTTTTCATCTAATCAACCAAACATGACAAAGGGGAGGTTAACTGGTCAATAGGTAACGGTTAGTTGGCATGCCATGGTTGCCGACCAAGCACCATGGTGAAATTTGACCTTCACCTTCACAAGAGGGCTTGAAGAACCTAAGTTACTTTCCTGCATGTGAATCTCTAATTATAGTTATGTTATCTAGGTTAACCAAGTCAACGAACCATCGGGAACACAATTTCCATGTTGTCCCTAAAATTGAGTATTTTTCTACATCATAGTATAATGTTTATTTTACTTTGTCCTTGAATCACAACCCCCACCCCCCTTTAGAGATTTTAGATATAGATACTAGAAATGATTGAGAGCGAATATCATAGTCAACCCCTATATTTCCTATGGATTCGATCCTAACCTTTGTTTAGGTTAATTGCTGACAGTGACTATTTTCTTATTGGAGCGTGAACGTCATCAGAAATTATATCACCGTTGTCGAGGAATACGACTAGGTTTTGACTTTATTTCACTACTATTTAGTTCTAGTGTTAATTTCTAAACTCTCTTGTATTTTACTTATGTTTTTATTTTTGTTGTTTGATCTTACTTGCATGGTGTACTAGGTTATATGCCCAACATAAGGAGCTAAGGCAATCCCTTAGCTCTGACCAATTTGGAGATCCACTGACTATCTATAAGAATGATTCAAGTGAATGAGGATATCAGGGTTGAGGAGGACATGAATATGAATGATGATATGGGAAGAAAGGAGAATCCACCACCAAGGGATAACAATCCACAACTTAGGGACTTCAATGAAAATGCTTATGTATAGAACCAATATCGCTTGAACCCTATGGCCATGGACGTTACTGGTGCTATAGTGTTACCTTAATTACCGATAGACGCTAAGTTCTAAGTGTCAAGTGGATTAGTTCGAATGCTCCAAAACCATGGACTATTCACAGGGCTACCTTCAGAGGATCCCCACCGTCATCTCCAGAATGTGGTGTTTGTTTGAAAGAGTGTCATGGGGACAGAAAATCATTCTCTTGATGCCGTTGGTTTAAGAGTGTTCTCATTGCCACTGACTGGGAATGCAGCGGTGTGGTTGTCTGAGATTCTTTCGAGTAGCATAACAAGTTGGGAAGAGCTTAAGAGAGTATTCCTTGAAAGATATTTCACAAGATCTAAGAAGTTAAAGCTCAAAGATCAAATAAACAATGTTGAGGAATTTTCGGGTGACTCTATTAGCACAACATGGGAGAGATTTACCAAATTCTTGAGGATGGTCCCCAATCACAAGATTGTTGATGATTCCTTGGTTGAGATTTTTGATTGAGCACTTGATGAGAATAGT